>CAJUYH010000248.1:0-77122 GCA_910591685.1 Galerucella tenella | reverse complement strand
AAAAAAAAAAATTCGCCCCAAATTTTTGATATTTTTGATCGGTATCTCGAAAACGACGATCGATACGTGAAAAATGCATGGGACCTTAATTGTAGATCGCGAGAAGAGCAACAAAAAAGTATTCCATAAAAAATTTCGTATCTCAACGGGGAACCGAGTTATGATGAAAAAACTGAATTTAAGGGTTTTTTCAAGATGGCGGAAATTGCACAAGGTTATTTTGGTCGACAATTTGAACTTAAGCTTTTCTAGCCACCCCCCACGTGATATCCAAAATTTGGCTTTCTCGGTTCATTTTCATTTATTTCCCGATTTTTCCGACGTAATGACTGGACTATAATCCCTTTGTAGAAAAAAGCCATCCAATGGCGTGCATAACATAACATTCGAATATTGTGAAATGGTGATTTTCAAATGTACTTCAAATTAATATAGAGGATTGAAATTAACCTGCATTTAATTTGTAATATAATTCAAGGTCATCACATTAACTTTAGTTACACTATACAATGATACTTACAGCTGGAAGAGCGAAGAAAGAAATAGCGAATACGCTGAAACACGACGCAACGATTTTTCCCATCCAGGTCCTTGGAACGGTATCTCCATAGCCGATGGTCGTTACTGTAATGACACCCCACCAGAGAGCGTCGGCGTAACTTGAAAAACTTCCGGTGTTCTTACCATCTTCATCCTCGACTGTGTCCTTCTCCGCGAGATACACAAAATAACTGCTGAAGATGAGTCCCAAGAAACCAATGTACAACGTTGTTATTAATTCCTGGAATGAAAAAAGGGCGTTGAATTTGGATAATTCTTTTTTAAGTGTTCCAAGTTATTTCTGAAGTTTTTTTTTGTATAAATCTCAACCAGACCTATGGTTTCCTACAGCTTGAAATGACATTTTCAAATATTGAAGCAATTTTACCCTATAGACGTCACGGGAGTATTCTCCATGCTCCCATTGGGTCCGGTTCTACAATTTTAGTATGAACCTAGTATTCTTAAGCATAAGATAATAGTATTCCACATTCCAAATATGAACCAAAGTATAATTTTTATTCTTTTCAAAGATATAACCGAGGAAGGCATAGTATTAGTTGAATAAAGCTTTTTATTTGGAAAATTAGTACTAGGATATAATTGTTCGGAAGGAAAGATCTGAATCTGGATTATATTCTTTAGTCTGACTTTTTTTAAGTAGCCAATCAGCTTCAAGACTGAATTTCCATAGTATTTTTACAGGTGGATTATCATTTTATAAACGATTCAATAGACCATCTTAACAAATATTGCAGGCTGATACTTTGGGAGGGTGATGAGATAAAAATTCGATTGATCACTGAGATATTTCAGTTGTCAATTTTCGTTGGGCTCTTAACGCATCAAACTGAATATAGTTTGAAATAGCTGGTCAGTTGAATCGTTGTTCATTTACTCAATCCAAAACCCAGGAAATAGTTGACTATTGATTTGCATACACTACTATAATGGACAGCTTTCCATCCTTGGTATATAAATACCTGAATTTGAATGGCAACCTCTCAATATTTGAGCAGACTATGGAAAATTGAATTGGTTTTATTACTTGAGTACCATTGAATACCGACAAATTTAATGCAACCTTTCCACCTTTTTATAATCCGGTATATGTTAATTTTAATCCAAATCCTCAATTAGAATAAAAAGTGGGATCATTGCCAACAAAATCAAAGTGGACCAAGGGAGTCACTTCGGAAGATTGGTTCAAATTACTAACAATTCGAGACTCATAGGAGCTTTTTAGCATATGGCCAAAAAAATTAGGGACAAATTGACTATTTATTGGTATTTTTGTCCTCCGTTCCTAGGTTAAGGAATAGTTGCCATAAGGTGGGCATACATTTTTTCGGTTTTTCCGATAATTTTTATTTTGTTAATTTTTTCCTATGATACGTTTTAAACAAGGTATGACCATTTTAACTCCAGCATATAGCTCCATCGTCCAAAAATTGCCTGTTTCATCTTGGAGCCTTTGTCCCCCACGTAGTTCTAGGTGTATTGAGTTTGTGGCAATTATCCATAGCTTTCAAATAAGTCATTGGAAATCCTAATATCATTACAAATAGCAGGCAAAAATCACCTTTTTTTCGCCTCACGTTGATGCTGAACTGTCAACCAGTTGACAAACGGCTTATAAATGTTGAATATTCAATCCCGAAACTCGACAGCTGTCAAATCAAAAACAGAAAATTGCTAATGGACCAAATAGAAAGAGACTTGGGAAAATGGAAATTGAAGACTGGAAGAAAAAAACAAAGACAGGAAGGGGTGGATGAAAATTGTTGAAATAGCGAAGAAACATGTTAAACTTTGAATCATCACACATCACTGAATTTAGAAATTGAATTGTTTTTTATTGATAAATCTAATTTTCTTAGCTCACCTGTCGATGAATAAAAACAACAGATCCCAGTAACCTCCAAGTTCCACCCTGTCGGTCAACGTGTAACATCCGAAGAATTTGTAAAAATCGAATTCCTCGAATGGCAGATGTTGCGAAAACTTGTCCATTGGAACCCAATGTAAGTACTACAATTGACGCTACTACCACTATTAAATCTGAAACAAAACGACACTTTTATAAGTTTTGCCAGTGTGTATGTATCTATCAGAAATATTTGTTTGACTTCCAGAAATCAGACTGAATTGAATATTTTTTGGTGAAAATTTGTTGTTCCAGTGGTGAAATTGTACAATAATATAGTAGAAAAATCTCTGTTCTATTTTATTTTATATTTCATGACATTAAAACATTGACACAATAATTAACTATGTAAAATAGTATATCAAAGTATAAGAGGATATTAAGGTCTTTAAAACACGCGCGATTTTTCGGGCACGACGGCGAAGCCGGAGTGCTCGAAATAGAGCAAGTGTTTTGAAGACCAGTTATCCACGAATACTTTACGCTATTTTTTTTTATTGGTGCACTTTGAAATTTTGAATACTGGTCTATAACTACTACAACAACAAGAAATGGAAATCACAGATGGAAATAAGAACTAAGAATTCGTGATGTATATGATGTATACTTTGCGTTGTCATGGGAATGAGAAAAACATAAACTTATTTGTATTTTGATGGAAGTTCAACCTTATTGAGTTCTGTGAATGTCAAAAGTATCAATTTAAATACCATTTCCTAAGATTTGAAAAATCAAAATATTAATATTTCAAACAATACCAAGGGCACTTTCCATTCTAATTTATAAATTTAACATTGTTGAATATTGTTCGAATAAAAGTTTCGACGTTACAAACTGCTCCTGTCAGATCAATAATAAAAAAATTGTCATTTAGACATGATTTAGACCATAGATTCAGACTTCGTTTCTCGAGTTGTTGATGTTGCCACGGTAACTTTAAAACGCGCGTTTTTTAAAGTTCCATTTAAACACGCTGAGGCGTGCTTTGAATAGGTAAAATGGTTCACCAATAAAAAAAACTATTTAACATTAGATTACTTAGATATATTCTAACACCCTCACTTAATCTCATGTCAAACATATTATTAAAATCACAGTAATCTTCTTAATCCAAATTGTTCAGCACAAAATGAATGTTTTGGTTTAAACAATGGCCTAGTTAATATATCTGCTGACATTTCTTCCGTGGGCAGATAAAGTACCGATATTTCTTCCTTTCCAACCATCTCTCGCACGTAATGATGAAGATATGTTTGTACGATTGTGAAAAACTGGATTATACACAAGTTTGTTTGCTCCTTGATTGTCATTATAGACCACAATTGACTCACATTCTTTGTATAGTTCATTGAATAATCCTTTAACGTACATAACTTCTTTTACCCCTTCAGCTATTGCCATGTAGGTGTTCTGCTTCAGTTGTACTTAGTGCAACACTTTTTTGCTTCCTTGATTGCCAGCTGATAGCAGCTCCAGCATATGTCAGCACAAAACCGGTGTATGAACAACGATCTTCTATGCAACTACCCCAGTCAGCATCAACATAAACTTGAATAGGTTTCCGGCTCTCCTGGAAACATTGTACCTCTCAAATATCTAAGAATTCTCTCCGCTGAATTCCAATGATCTTTATCATGACAATTATTGAACTGACTCATGAAACTTGTCGAATATGTGATATCAGGACGTGTACATACTTATAAATACATCAAAGCCCCGATGAGTTCTTGATAAGGATACTGAGAGTCGTTTTCCAAAGATATTTCCAATTTAAAATTTGGTTCCAATGGAGTACTCACTGGTTTTGAATTTTCCATTCCAAATCTTTTTAAAATACTTTCTATGTAATTGTTCTGGTCAAGAGTAATTGTTTTATTTAACCTATCTCTTATAACTCTCATTCCTAAACATTCCTCAAGTTCTCCAAGATCTTTCATCTTGAAATGTCCATCAATTTCCTTTTCAAGTTTTTCTGTTTCATGTGCACTATTCGAAAAAATATAAAAATCGTCTACATGGAGAGCAATTATGCCTTCCTCATTTTTTATATATGCACAAGGATCATATCCGCATCTTTTGAAACCAATGTTGATAAAAAAATTATGAATTCTTATATTCCAACAACGGGGCTGATTGTTTGAAGCCATATATGGCCTTTTTAAGTTTACACACCTTTTCATTTTCTTTCTCAATAAAACCTGAAGGCTGCTCCATATATATCGTTTCCTCGAGATTTCCATTCAAAAATGAGGTGGTCATATCAATATGATCCATTTCCAAATTCAGTTCTGCAGCTAGTCCAAATAATATTCTCATTGTGATGAGTCTTGCAACCGGTGTAAAGATTTCTACCTAATCTTCCCCAAATTTTTGAGAGAATCCCTTTGCTACAGGTCTCGCCTTATGTCTTTGGGCTTTTCCATCTGCTCCAATCTTAAGTTTGAAAACCCACTTGCATTCGACCACATTTTTCCCACGAGGACGGTCAACAAGCTCCCGAGTTTCATTTCCAGCAAGTGATCGCAACTCTTCTTCCATTGCACTTTCTCACAGTTTCTTGTCAGATCTTGAACGGGCATCTGTTATATCTATAGGGTCGGTAGAGTTACATACTACTGATGAAGAAGAAAATTCCACATCGCCATATCTATGAGGAGGTTTTCTTTCCCTTGAAGGATATCGTCAAATCTGATAATTAATTTCAGGTTCGTTCTCTGAAGTTGAACACGTGTTTTCAATATTTTCCTGTTTATCGGAAATTTCTCCAGTAACATCATCAATATTTTCAGTTATTGAAGAACTGTTACCCTGTAAATTGATTTCTGATTTCAACTGCAACTTGTTCGTGGTTATTTTCGAAACTTCTGATTTCCGTAATTTCACCCAAGGAACTATTTTGTTGAGTGCCTTGTGAATCATCTGAGTGAATTTTCACAAATAATATAAAAACCACATCTCATGCTTCGATTATTTTGCGAGGATTCTGCTGATCTGATAGTCTGTAACCTTTCGATGCTTCACAATAACCCATCATCAAATATTGACGTTTTTTTAGTTTTAGTTTTTTTTATCAAATTCATGTCTTTTTTGCTTTGGTATATGTACTTATGCCTTTCTACCAAATATTTTTAAGTGCGACAGCTCTACTTTTTCGTTTGTCCAAACTTCTTCGGGTACTGCTTCCTTCACAGCACCGGTAGGTGATTTATTCTTCAAATTGATGACGGTGTTCATGGCTTCAGCCCAATATCGTTTTCCCAAATTCGCATCAAACAACAGACATCTAGCTTTTTCTACAAAAGTTCTATTAGTCCGTTCCGCTACTCCGTTTTGTTGTGTAGTTACGGAATGATTGTCTAATGAATTATGCCGTGAATTTTAAGAAAATTTTTAAAATCGTTATCGACGCACTCTGAACCATTATCACTTCTGAGACGTTTTATCTTTTCTTCTGTCTGGTTCTCTACCAAAGCTTCAAAATCTTGAAACTTACATAAAACTTCACTTTTTGTTTCCAGCATATAGCCGGAAGTTTTCCTGCTAAAATCATCAACAAAAATAAGGCAATACTTTGCTCCACCCCATCAATTCTCTTCCATCGGCCCTGCGATGTCGCTATGGATAAGTTCTAATAACTCATTTGCTCTTCTCGAACTTTTACTGGGAAATTTTTGAACAGTCCGCTTCCCTTCAATACATTGAATACAAGGTTCATTATTTTCTTGGCCAAAGTGTAAACCTGTTACCAAACTTTTCAGAAATCGCATACTTCTTCTGTTCAAGTGACCTAAACGTTTATGCCATATTATGTGATCTGAAGTAGTGGCAGATAACGCCCTCACTGGTTTTTTATTGCATGTGTTAGCAATATATAACCCATTTTTTGAGTGTCCAGTAAATTCTACTTTTCCTTTGACAAAATGATCTGATTCATCGTAGACTCTGCAGCCAAATTTATCAAATGACACAACAAGACCCTTTTCAGTCATAGCGTTCACTGACAAAAGGTTTGTTGATAGGTTAGGTATAATACATACATCACATTTTCAACTATCTTTGTTCCGTTCCGCCATCAATTTGAAGAATAAATCACCTACCGGTGCTGTGAAGAAGAAGTTTGGACAAACGAAAAAGTAGAGCTGTCGCACTTAAAAATATTTGGTAGTAAGGCATAAGTACATATACCAAAGCAAAAAAGACATGAATTTGATAAAAAAAAACTAAAACTAAAAAACACGTCCATATTTGATGATGGTTTATTGTGAATCATCGAAAAGTTACAGACCAGATCAGCAGAATCCCCGCAAAATAATCGAAGCACGATATGTGGTTTTTATAGAATCTGTGAAAATTCACTCAGATGATTCACAAGGCACTCAACGAAATAGTTCCTTGGGTGAAATTACGGAAATCAGAAGTTTCGAAAATAACCACGAACAAGTTGCAGTTGAACATATATCAGAAATCAATTTACAGGGTTACAGCTCTTCAATAACTGAAAATATTGATTATGTTACTGAAGAAATTTCCGATGAACAGGAAAATATTAAAAACACGTGTTCAACTTCAGAGAACGAACCTAAAATAATTATCAGACTGCGCATTCATGTGGAATACAAATTATTAGAAAGTTTCGAGAAGGGGAGGGGAATAAACAAGTTTGTATATAGATAGACATGAAGATCAAATGATTTTTATTTCATATTATGGTGTTTTCCAAGAAGGGAAAGGGGAGTCAGTATGCTTATCAATGAATATTCTATTTCAGAGATCTAGATTGATTGATTGATTGATATCGCGAGCGAAGCGAGCGCGCTGGATCGAAGTTTCGCAATTTGCGAAACTTCGACCTGGCACTCATTCATGTGGAATACAAATTATTAGACACTTTTTCGAGAATGGAAAGGGAATAAACATTTATGTCCCTTCCCCTTTCTTAGTTATAGGACGGTAATTTCTCACCTGCTTAGAATCACCCTTCTTGAATATTGGAATTATTTTTCCAGTTTCAATCAAATCCGGAAAACTTCCATTCGAAAAGGAAAAATTGAAAATTATTATGTTTCACTTATTATGCCCTTTTGGAAAGGTAGATAAAAAAATTATCCCGTTTATTTGTACTTATCCACGCTTCCCACCCTTTCGCAGGTCGATCAGAAATACGTTCACCAATGAACATACTGAAACTATTGGAATTCATGGAATCGAGAAGGCATCGAGTGGATTAATTGCAGGCTCCAAATTTTTTTTGTTGTCTTTGAAATTGATGTTTTCAAATATTTACGGACTCAGTGTATATGTGTCGTATTCGAGGCACGATAGTATAAATCTTCCCCAATCATATTACTTTCAATAGAATATTTCACAATAAGTCATAAGAAATTGTAACCGAGTGTGAGCAATAAGTGTTATCACTGCCCTACTTGCTCGACATTAGCTATACTTAAGAAGAAATAACTTTCTTAGATATTGTCTGATTTGGTTAAAGCTGATCTCCATAATTCTGGCTGAGGAAAATATGCCAATAATTGGTAGATAAAAATATTCACAGTTCTTATTTTCTTCCTATTGTACTTTCGATTTGATTCGTCACACTAACAATATTTAACAGGATTATCCATGTGTGGAAGTTTTATAATCATTTCGTGTTAAACATCAAAATTATACGCTTTGATGGCTTCTTAATCCTTTAAAGTGAATACAATGTGCAGTTTAACTCCAGTGTTCCCAGCTTCAGAAGCAACTGAAAGGTCTATCGCAAGTTTAAAATCAATGAGAAGTTGAAACTCGGTGGCAATAAAAGTTGATTGCAATAAGATTCACATGTCATCGGTAACTGTGAGGTGGTTTCACGTAATACTTCACCACTTTGGAGCAACTTGTTGTTGAAGAAGATGAATACTGATGAATGAAATGCTACTCCGGGGTACACTGGTAGAATTTATTTCTTACAAAAGTTACAAACTCACAAAAGTCGATATATACTGTAAAGACCTAATAAAACGTTCAAATGCTTGGAAATATACCGTGTGTTTGAAAAAAGGTGACCCTGTTTCTAGGATAGATGGTAACCTGGAAAATAATCGGGTTATGCTTTGTATGACACCATACGTACCTATTCAAGATGAAGCACGCTGAAAAAAAATGTCTAACGATTATACTGAAACTACTGCCAGCATTGCAATGACATTTCATACGAAAGTATTTTGAAAGCTGATACATTCTATGGATCAGTTTTTATATCTTACTCTCATAGAGGGCGTATGGTTCGTACCAAGTAATAGTGAATATTTTTTATCTAAATTTCAAGTAAACTTGAAAATCATTCGATACTACGCCAGAAAGATACTTTTGGTAAAACTGATGTAGTGTGCCGTCTTCATGATATTTTGATTTCAAAATTATGGAGTGATAACCTATGTTGGTATATATAGGAAAAAGTTATCAATTATTATTTAATATGCATTGTGTGAACCATTGGAAATTTTTGTAGCGCACCTAGATGAAACCTGGGATACATGTTAAAAAATGGGGATTCCGAGGGCTTTCCTTACTTTGTAACGTTTCACCAAAGTTCATTATGTATACATGGTACATCTTGACTTTCTTCAAGTTTGCCATAGAACACTGTCGTTTATCAATAGTTATGAAGATGAGTCAACAATAAATAAATTTTTGAAACCCTGTTATCAGTCAAATTATTGAATATTGTTAATCAAAATGTACTCACATGTAGAATACAATGACTTGTTATTAACATTAGGCGAGTGTTAAGGAAACTCTTGTGCAGCTGTGTTCAGGCCTAGCTTCCCGAGAGCGCGCCCATGATTGGCCATACCAACCATTTCCAACACGAGCGAGACCGACCTGCCGAGAATCCAGGAAAGAAAAGTGAAGAGTCAAGTTTTATCAACAAATGTAACACATATTCATTTTGTTTCATTATAAAACTAGCAAAAAAGTTTTTTTTTTTTTTTTTTTAATTTCTTGGGAAATTAAACCAAAATATTTTTAAATTCTTTATTTCAACGTTTCGGTAGCGTTCCAGCTACCGTTTTTTTCATTCATTCATTCAAACGTTTGGGTTGTGCTCAACAGACCGGGCACTTGACCTAAGTCATTGTACCATTCCCAATGTTATCTACTTCCACTCCAAAAGTTTCGTGTCCTCTATATAGGCCACTAGCTTATTTGGGGGGATTTTAAGTAGTTCTGATGGTTGTATAGTTTCCTTTCCAAAATGCTTCTGTCTGAGTCCTTCTAAGTTCTTACATGAGCAGAATATATGAATAGGTGTTTCATCCCTTAGTTCGCACTTCCTACAGAAAGGTTCACTGACTATTCCCATTCTGTACAAATGTTTCCTTAGAGTGCAATGTCCAGTAACCAGGTCGGTTACTGTCTTCAAGTGTCTCTTGCTCAGTTTCATCCAGCTACCGTTGTCAAGAAAAAATAAGTAGAAATTAATTTTTTTATCCCTAACTGACACAACAGAAAAAATTTGACAACTAGACAATCAAAAATTATTTTGAAGTTTAAGACTGCAAAATTTTGTTATCAAATTTTTATGAAGGTCCATTCATAGTAGATCATATCTGTGGCAAAATGTGAAATGAAATATTTCATTTTATGACATTCCAACGATATGATAGTCTACTAGAAATGGAATCCAGTGAAGTGCACGTTCCAGGAACGGTTTTTATTGGGATAGCGCGTTTTTTTCGCTTATATTGGAAATGTTGTTAATAAAACGGGTTTCTTGATAGTTTTTTTGTGTATGAATATTTAAGTTTTTGAAATATGTATACTCAGTTTTGTGATTTTGTGTATTGAAATGTGTATCGATTAACAACTATTCAAATTATAAATCATAAGAAAACCTGGATAAAAACTTATGATGCTATCCTGATAACGCAGGTAATTGATTATTGGAAATTTCTCTTTTTAACATTGGTAACCAAATTTGACTACATTCGGCTGAAATACTAGCTACACATTTATCTGCATTTAGTTGTATTGAAGCACTTTCTTTGATTTTCCGTCTTTTATTATTGGGTTCTTTTAATATTATTTTTGATGAATCCCATTGAATTTGATGACCCTCTTCCCAAGCATGTTTGCAAATAGCTGACTTGAAGAATTCCCTATTTTTGATATATTTTTTGTGTTCGTTTATTCGTACTTTCAATGGTCTAGATGTTTCACCTAAATAAAATTTGTCGCATTCACATGATATCTGATATATGCAGTTTTTTGAAGATTGTTCTTCATTCTTTGGTTTCGTTTTTGTTAGTATTGATTTCAATGTATTATTCGATTTAAAACTAGTTCTAGTATTGAATTGGTTACCAATTTTTTTAATTCTTTCCGTTAAACCCTTAACATACGGTATTGTTAAGTTCCTAAAAATTATGTTAGCTGAATTATTAATATTATTGTTATGGGGTATTAACAATGAGCCCCTCTCTATATGCTTAATCTCCTTATTTACAAACTCTGCAGGGTAATTATTGTTATTTAAAACATCTTTTAAAAAAGTTTTCTTCTTTGTAAATTAATCATCACTAGAACAAATGATTCTGGCCCTATCGTATAAAGATTTTACTATCCCTTTTTTTTAAGTTTTATTTATTTCTGTTAAACTCTTTATTATTCATACAATCAATAAGTACATTCTTATCAAAATACTGACATGGTCCTTTGAGCGAATTAAAAACGAGTGATCCAGTGATTCGCAACAATTTCGTTGAAAAACTATTCAATAACAATACCGGCAAGTGGCCATTTTCAAGTGCAAACGTATCCATACAGCATACAGCGCGCCAGACAAATCAAGAACAAGCTCGTCGCTTCAACACAGCAGTCGACAGTCGCTGAAGCCAAGTTATATTGATGGGCATAAATGGGATGGGATGGGATAAATAACGAGATTCAACTCCAGCATTTTAACGGTCGAGAGACACCATGATATTATAAGAAAACGGGTGAGAGCTCCATTTTACTTGTCTTTATCTCCATACCACACTCCTCAACTGCTTACAATAAAATTGCCTCTATTTAAGTGCTTTCATTTATATTGATAAATCTAGTACATACATTAAAATGGCAGACTTAGTTACATTAAAAAGAAAACGAGGTTCTGGTAAATCCATGCTTACTAATTTCAGTAAATACTTAGATACTATTTCAAATAAACTCGAATTGTCTAATCTAGAAATAAATATTTTCAAAGATCGTTTGAATAATGCTTATAATTTACTTCCTTAATTTCAAAATGTCAATTCTGAGATAGAAATAATTTGTGATGAGAAAAATTTGGATGAACACGAAACTGAGCTTCAATTGCTTGAAGGAAAATTTTAAACTTTGACTTCTACTGCTAAACTAATATTAAATAAGTTTGTTGATTCCCATACTGAAGTATCAACCGGCACTTCGAATCTCTCACGTAGAACAGATTCATGCATTAAACTACCAGAAATCTCATTACCTAAATTTACGGGAAATTTCGAAGAATGGCTCGGGGTGCTCTGGACGGGACAGCCACGGCATCAATTAAAAACATTCAATACACCGCAGACAATTATCCAGTGGCGTGTGATACGCTGTGTGATAGATTTAATAATACAAAAAAACTATTACATGATCATATCGGTGCACTATTTTCCCTCGAACAAATACAGAAGGGTACGTGCAGACAATATATCGAAACATTTAGGTACTATTCAGCAATTAGGTCAATCTATTGAAAATTGGGATTGTTTACTAATTTTTTCATTTTCAAATGAAATAGATAATGCAAGTATGTGCGATTGGGAAAGACAAACGCGAAATGAAACTAACCCAGCAAAAATTGATGATTTTTTGGCCTTCTCACGCGAGAGAGCAAATTTTGTAGATTCTCTTGATTACAAATCCAATCAAATGCGTGAAAAAAGTGCGCCTGAACCAAACAAAGACAATTTTCGCTACAACAAAAGGGAAGTTACGCGAGTTTTATTTTCCGGTAACTATTCATGTCCATTTTGCAAAGGAGATCATTCAATATATTCATGCGAAGATTTCTTGAATACTTCAGTTCAGGATCGAATTCAGTTTGTTAAGAAAAACTCTTCCCTATGCGGAAATTGTCTGAGGTCGGGACACTCAGTGAATAAGTGTTAGTTGGGACCTTGCAGAAAATGCAAGTCAAGATACAACACGCTTCTGCACAATGAAGACAAACGTAAACCCGAAATTTCAGAAAAACAATCAAATAAAAATCACAGTAATTTAGAAGGTGAAACTAGCAATGTTCTTAGTAGCACATCCATTAATTTTCCAATAGGCCAAGTAATTTTATCTACAGCAATTGTACTAGTGTCAGACATACAAGATAATTATATTCCGATTCGCACACTTCTTGACTGCGGCCCTCAAACCTCATTCATTACAGACGCAACCAGAAGAAAATTAGGTCTTCCAGTTCTAGGGACTAATTTGAATATTTTTGGCATAAACAACAAAGTATCATCTGTCAAGACCAAATGTGATTAGATCTATCATGCTATGTTCTTAATGAAATCACAAATAATTTACCAGGTTTGCCTTTGAACTTGTTCAATCTCCAAATTCCGTCGCACATAAAACTTGCTGACCCTAACTTCTCAAAACCCGCTCCAGTAGAAATGTTGATAGGTACTGACCTATTCTGGCAGCTTTAAGGTAGCAATCAAATTGGTTTAGGTGAAAACTTGCCTTCCGTACAAGAAACAAAACTCGGATGGATCGTTTCTGGTCGAGTCGGCCCTTCCTCGGGTACTTCATTTCCTCAGAGAGTTTTTTGCAATTTTAGCTGCAATCAAGAGTTAATACAAATTCTCACTGAATTTTGGGAGCTTGAGAAAGTATCCAATGAAAAACAGCTTTCTTAAGACGAAATCCTTTGTGAAAAAATATTTTCTGTCACCTTTGAAAGAAATAAACAGTGAAGGTCGATTCATAGTTGATATGCCACTTAAACAAGACCCTAGTTGTTTAGGCGAGTCAAAGTCCCAAGCAGAGCAAAGATTTTACTCCCTGGAACGTCGCTTGCTAAAAAACCTTCAACTCCTATCATTGTTTAAAGAATTTATGTCCGAATATAAGGATTTGACTTATATGTCGCTAGTTGAGGAACAGTGTGAACCTGTCCAAAAATATTATATTCCACATCACGCAGTCTTTAAAGAGTGCAGCCTTACCACAAAGCTCAGAGTAGTCTTCGATGCTTCGGCACCAAGTAGTAATGGCCTCTCTTTGAATAATATTCAATTTATAGGCCCAACTCTCCAAAGCGACTTACTCCCCATTATTTTGAGATTCCGAAAACATTCATATGTTATCTCAGCCGATATAGCAAAAATGTACCAACAGGTCTTGATCAATCCCAAACAGCTTTGCTTACAACGTATTTTATGGCGTGATCATCCTTCGGAAACATTAGAAACATATGAATTGAATTATATTTTATGAATTGTGTTGTTGGGCCCGCGATTCTAATAAATGCTGGGCTCAAATGTTTTGCCAAGCAAAGAGATGATTCGCTGGAATTAAAACAAAAATGTTAAGGCTGTGTGATATTACGCCTATGGTTGGTTCAGCATAGTCGCTAGTTATTAATGCTCCTGATAAATTAAAAATTACAGTGGTAATTACAGCAAATGAAAGTTTAAAATTTTTATCCAAAGCATAAGTTAAGTTTACTCTATAAGTGAGTGCAATAAAAAATCAGAAACGATGGTGATCACAAGAGAAATTAAAGATGAAATAGAATCTGCGGTAAGTTCAGCAATTAACAAAAGTATAAAAAGCGAGAATTTTATCAAGGATATATCAAAACAAGTCTCACTGTCAGTGATAAAGGCAATTGAACAGAAGTTAAAACTTATTGAAAATTCAGTGGCGGAGTTAAAACAAAATAATGAAACCATGCATCAAGAATTTGAAAATAAAATTAGCGAGCTGGAAAGAAAAATAATAAATGCTAATGAAGATAAAAATAGTATGGAGAGAAAAATGGATGAAATTGATCAATCTATGAGATCGACTAATTTGAGACTTTTTAATGTGAAGGAGAAGCAGCGGGAAAATACAAGGAAAGAAATTATCAGCATACTTAACAAAAAAATGTCTATAAATCTTGCTGATTCAGATGTTATTTTATGCTATAGAATTGGTAAAGTCCTGGAAGATAAAACTAGAGGTATATACTTAAAACTAAACAACTATTCAATAAAACAACTGATCTACAGCAAGAAAAAGCTTCTTAAAGGCACCGGTATTGTTGTAAGGGAGGACTTAACCAGTAGCAGAGTGAAGATGTTGAAAGACGCAATAGATAAATTCGGCTTGAAGAATGTATGGACCGAAAATGGCAAAATTTATATTTCAAAGAACAACAAAGTCCTAATTATAAGAAACAAAGAAGATTTCATGAAGATTATGGTATGGTTTTGAACATTTTTTACATAAATCCCCAGTGAAAAATGTTGAACGTTAAAAATGTTTCCTTTTCTTTTTCTAAATTTTTGTTTTTGTTACGTAAGTTTTAACTTTATCTAAAATTTGTTAACATCATTTATTATCAAATTTGTAATTGTAAAAACCACATAGAATAATTAGTTTAAATTTAGTAGGAATAGGGAGCTTTGTTATAATCAAGATGATTGAATTCTTGAATGTTTTAGATGAGGCAGAGCCTGATACAAAAGTGTTTGACAGCTTCGAGGATTGCATAAGGGGTGGAGCTCAGGGTAGTGGCTACTCAATAGGAATAGTACATTTTAATATAAGAAGTATACAAAAGCATTTCGACGAGCTTCTGGTGTACATAGAAATGGCCCAAAACAGGTTTGATGTTATAATTTTATCAGAAACGAGAGAAATAATTAATTTGAATGATTTTGCAATTCCAAACTTTTCCATTTATTACAATGAGTCTTTAGCAAATAAGTGTGATGGTGTTGTTATATATGTGAGGAATAACTTAACTGCGGTGGTCGATATAATACCCATAAATAACAACAAATTTTTAAGATTAACTTTCTCAAATAAATTATTTCCAAAAAATATGAATAAAATAGGTATAACAGCCTTCTATAGGCTACCATCAACAGATAGAGATCAATTTCTAGAGGATTTATACATATACTTAAAAACTATACAAAAACAAAATCTAGAAGTATTTGCTGGAGATATAAATATTGACCTAATGAAGAAAGATGAAACGTCCACTAATAATTATCTTGATATATTAAACTCTAATGGATTCGTTTCATACATTAATAAACCCACCAGAGTAACAAATAACACTCAATCAACTATTGATCATATTTTTATAAGAGCACAAAACAATATTAAAAACCTAATTAAATTTGATCCAGTAGTATTCCACACAGACATGACTGATCACTTTTCTCCAGCTGTCTTTTTACATTTTTCCGAGCATTTTTCTAGTCATAACGTACTTAGATCAGAAACCACAGTACCTATACAAAAACTTAATAACGAACAATTACAAAAATTTTTAAAAAGTGAGAAATGGTATGACGTTATTAATACTGACAGTAATCCACAACTAGCATATGATATTTTTATAAATAAACTAAATAACTATATAACAGCATCTACTAAAATTGAAACTAAAAATAAGAAAACATTAAAAATTGAGCCTTGGATAACAGCTGGATTAATAAAGTCGATTAAACAAAGAGGTTATCTTAAGAAAAAACTAAATAAACATTTTACAGCCGAATCTCAGCAAGAATATAAAACGTATAGAAATAAACTGAATGCTTTACTAAAAAAAACTAAAAACAATTATTATCAAAAAAAAATAAATGAGGCAGGTAATGACACAAAAAAATGTGGAAAGTTATAAATGATATTTCAGGTAGTCCACAAAAATCTAAGAATATTGAAAACACGACTATTTTTAATAGCAATAAAATGCCAGTAAATAATAATAAAGAGAAAGCCAATGAATTTAACAAATTTTTTTCCAACATCGGAACAGAAATGGCAAATAAAATACCTCCGGTTACCTTACCTGACAAATTTACAATCAATGATAAAGTCCAGTCATGTATTTTCCTAAAACCAGTAGATAATATGGAGATAATCATACTAATATCAAAGTTAAAAAACAATTGTGCCCCTGGCCCAGATAAAATACAGGTAAAAACTATAAAAAGTAATCATTTGCTTATATCAGAGCCATTAGCACATATAATAAATCTATGTTTCCAGAGTGGAAAAATACCCCTGCAATGGAAAGAATCATTGGTGACACCTATTTATAAATCGGAAGATGCAAGTAAGGTTAATAATTACAGGCCCATCTCCTTAATAAGCAATTTTGCAAAAATATTTGAGATGGCGTTAAAAGAAAGACTGCTTGAATTTTTTAACTTGAATAACATTATAACTAAAAAACAATATGGATTCATAAAGAACTCAAGCACTGAAAATGCGGTGGTAGATTTGGTGGAGAGTACGGTGAGAGCCTTGGATGAGTCTTTAAAGTGCATTGCAATTTTTCTCGATCTAGCCAAGGCTTTCGACACGGTATCTCATGAAATCCTATTAGATAAGTAGAATAATTATGGTGTCAGGGGAATTGCGTTAAAACTCATATCAGATTACTTAAAAGATAGATTTCAGCGAGTAAAAGTAGGTACTGAATTAAGTTCTGAATCCAAAATAAAAATTGGTGTTCCACAGGGCACGGTGTTAGGACCATTGCTTTTTATTAGGTATATATCTAAATAATATTACAAAAATAAATAATTTCAACGGACACCTAATTAGCTATGCCGATGACACTGCAATAATCTTTACTGGTAAAAATTGGGAGAATGTTAAAACAAATGCAAAAAATAACTTAAAAAATATTACCATGTGGCTTAATTTCAATAAACTCACACTAAATATCAAGAAAACGAAATATATCACTTTCAGTCCTACAACTGTCGATCAACCAACTGAACTAACTATACAATTACATGAACCCCAATGTACATCAGATAAAAATTGTAATTGTTCAAAAATAGATAAAATCTCCTCTATAAAATACCTGGGTGTTTATGTCGATCAGCATATGCGATGGTCGGAACATATTACCCACGTGAGTAAGCGATTAAGAGTATTAATGCACAAATTTCACACCTTAAGGGATATTCTCTCAGAAAATAAGTTGAAAATAATTTATAACTCGCTTGCAGAATCGGTTTTAAGATATTGCATTATTGCATGGGGTGGGACTTTTAATACAACACTTAAGATTTTAGAGACAGTTCAAAACACCTTACTTAGAATTATATTTAGACAAACAAGACTATACTCAAGAAAAAAGCTATATGAGGAAACTGAAATATTTAATATTAAGACACTTTATATCTATAGCTGCATTCTAAACGTATATAACAATCCCAACAAATTTAACTACAAAGAAAAAAAATTAACACGGTCTTTAGCAAATATGGATCTACATGTCCCGTATTTTAAAAAAACTGTAACTCAAAGATCGTTTTTTTTCTTCGGTCCAAAATTTTATAACCTAATCCCAATTAGTATTAAAACAGAACCCAAACTATTTAAATTCAAAAAACATATAAAAAACTACATAACTACTCACTCACAATTGTTTATGTATATTATATCTTAAAAATGACATTATCAATAAATCGGTAAATTATAGCATCAATGTTTCTATGTACGAAAATAATTAATTATTTTCCATTAGGTGTTATGCTTCCTCTGCTTTACCCTACAGCAAAACTAAAGTTGAAAACACCAACCTTTTATTACATATATACAATATATAAGATATCTTAAAACTTAGTCCAGTGCAAAACAGACAAATTTTTGTCTAGGCACGGACTGAGTTGGAGGATATTAAATGAAATAAAGTAAACTGTAAAATTACTGTATTTAAATATTTATAATGAATAAACTGAAATATTTATAATGAACACGGTTACATATGGTCAGGCTTCTGCAAGCTTCCTTTCCATACGATGCCTTTTCGAATTGGCAAATGGAATTAGACAGTCTATGTCAGATATAGCGCGAATAATTAAGCAAGATTTCTATGTTGACGATTTTCTCAGTGGGGCTAACACCATTCATGAGGCTCAAAGAATTTGTTCCGAAGTCTCCAATGTGTTGAAGAGTGGATGCTTTGACCTTAGAAAGTGGTGTTCCAATTGTCCAGAGGTCTTACAGAGCGTGAAGCGTTCCAATTTAGCTTATGGCGTTTTAGATTTCTCCAATGATGACAAAACCAAAACCCTGGGATTGACATGGTCTTGTTAAAGCGATAATTTATTCTACAGTATTAATTCAGGGCCCTCTTCTATAAAAATCACGAAGAGGGTTATTTTGTCTTCAATCCCCAAGATTTTTGATCTCTTAGGATTATTAAGCCCATGCACCATTCTAGCCAAAATTATCCTGCAAAAACTTTGGTGTGAAAAGCTTTCGTGGGATGACCATGTTTCTGACAATTTAAAGGAAACATGGAACAATTTCCACAACGAATTAGTTCTTTTAAACAATTTGTTAATACCCCGTCATGTTTTGCTTCCGAATGCGTCCACTATTGATTTGCACGGATTTTGTGACTCCTCAGAACGTGCTTATGGCGCTTGTATATATCTAGTAAGCCACGACAATGATGACAACACGCAAGTTCGACTTGTATGTGCTAAGTCCAAGGTCGCTCCAATAAAGACAATCACAATACTCAGGCTTGAGTTGTGCTCCGCCGTATTATTGTCACGATTAACACAGAAGGTAATAGCTTCCAAGCATTTAGACATAAGAAACGTTTTCCTTTGGACGGATTCTTCGATATCCCTTGCTTGGATCAGGACGAGTCCGAATTTGGTAAAAACCTTCACGGGCAATCGTGTGTCCGAAGTTCAAACCTTAACCTCTAATTTTCAATGGCGTCATGTTCCGTCTCAGGAAAATCCCGCTGACATTGTCTCACGTGGTCTGTATCCGGGTCAAATCTTGCATTCCGAGTTATGGTGGCGGGGTCCAACATGGCTCACCCTACAGCCAGATAAGTGGCCGGACAATACTCAGGGCGTAATCAATGACCTACCAGAGCTTAAATCGAAAGGATTATTTCTGCATTCCTCAAAAGATATATTTCAATTTCCATTTGAGCGGTTTTCAAACTTTTCAAAAATGTGTAGAGTTGTTGCATATTTACTAAGATTCAAGGATAATTGTTTGAAATCAAAATCAGAAAGATCAGTCAAATCCTTATCGGCCTCTGAAATGCGTAGAGCCACCAGCACATTGATAAAAATTTGTCAAAATGAAAGTTTTTTCCATGAAATTCAAGAAATTCGTGAAAACAAAGGTATTAATTTGAAAAGTAAACTTTCAGGTTTAACTCAATTCCTTGACAACGACGGTATCCTGCGTGACGGAGGAAGACTAAAATAATCCGACTATAATTTCAATAAGAAACATCCTATCCTATTGCAGTCTCGTCATCATTTCACTAAATTACTGTTCCGAGAAACACACGCAATTTTATTACATGCAGGTCCGCAGTTACTATTAGGAACAATCCGAAACACAAATATTGGCCATTATCCGTAAGAAATTGGGCTCGCACAACAGTTCGTAAATGTATAACTTGCTTTAGGTACAATGTCAAAAATGTTCAACCCCTTATGGGCAATCTTCCTACTGCCAGGGTTATGCCGTCTAGTCCCTTCACAGTTACAGGCGTGGACTACGCATTCCTAATTAAGGATAGGAAGGGTCGGGGGTCTAAGAGTTCAAAATGTTAAATAGGTGTCTTTATATGCTTCGCAACTAAAGCGATACACCTAGAGGTAATTTCGAGCCTTTCTTCGAATTCGTTTAAGTGTACAGTTGTCAGAACCAAACATGAGCCCCGGAATATATGCGAACCTAAATAAGGTCATCGCAAGCAGCCAATCAAGAGCCAATGTTAACGATTGTCCATTAGTAATTGTTAAATGTAATCGAAATAATATGACCGAGTGATTTCATCAACATACATCATTTTATTCATTTTGTATCAGTGTTGTCAATGCCAGGATGATTATCCGATTTTAGACAATTTCACTAATTTGGATCCAATAGTCTTTCGAATATTTTGTAGAAGGGATATATAAAATGACTATTGTTTTTGGGTATTTTTCATCTTGACTGGGGTCGAAGACTTTATTTAGATAACCAATGTGTCCTTTTGGTAATTTTGACAAATTCTGATAATTTGAATGGTAAGTTCGGGTAATTTTCATTTTTGCATCGGCAACACTGGACTGCATTCTATTTGATGTCAGCTGCCATATAATCTGCTTCTATGTACTTTATTATTTCATTATAATCATTATTTGCTCCATTAATTATTACAGAACAATCAGTCTTTGTTAAGACTAATTTGATAATTAACTCAACATAGTAATGTATGTACTATAATTATTATTAATAAACATAACCTAGAACAACACACAATAACCAATTTCATCAGACCTAGTAATGTTTGTTTCTCTTGCAGATTTGTCTCAACAATATGTATAAAAAATCGAGGAAAACAGTGCACACGGAAGCTCGCAATATTATTGAAAACGTTGTGGAATTTTTTGATAAACAAAAAACTGCTGGTGTGTGGTCATTCCCTTTGAACAAAGCCACATAATTAGCTGCAGCAGCGACAGGAAAATCAGTTACCTGCATAAAACGCATTAGAAAGGAGAAATCACAGTTGCAAGAAGGTGCTTTATTGGGGTCACCTTCAAAAAAACAAAAAAGTGGAGGTACCAACAAAATACAATTGGATGATTGTGACTTGGGTATTTTGAAAAGAACTGTACATGAATGCTATAAGGTAGATAAACAAATCCCAACAATAAAGATTTTGGTAAATAAAATGAAAAATAAAGTCGATTACTCTGGCGGTCCAGACACCTTAAGAAAGCACTTGAGAAATATTGGTTTTCAGTATAAAAAGTGCCACAATAAGAGAAAACTTTTGATGGAACGTAATGATATTGTAGCTTGGCGGGCTCGTTATTTAAGAAGTTTGAGGGAAAATGATGCTTTAGGTCACAACAAGAGGCCAATAACTTATTTGGATGAAACTTATATCCATCCATCACATGGTGTTAGTAAATGCTGGCAATCGGAAGATGAACCTGGAGTGTATACATCCAACAGAGCTGGTCAACGGTACATAATAGTACATGCTGGTGGACGTTATGGGTTTGTTAAGAATGGACTACTAATTTTCAAGTCAAAAAGCAAATCAGGGGATTATCACGATGACATAAACCATACAAATTTTATTAACTGGTTAGAAAATCAACTTATACCAAACTTACCTCCTAATGGTATTGTGATTATGGACAATGCCCCTTACCACAGTGTTAAAATTAATAAAGCACCAACCCAATCAACTCGGAAGCATATTATTAGAAAATGGCTTGAAGCTAATGGCATCTCAACCACAAATGATATGCTTAAAGCAGAACTTTTGCATCTTGTCAAACAAGCCAACCATTCTAAAATGTACTATGTGGATGAGTTGTTGAAAAAACATGGACATACTGTGGTACGGTTGCCTCCATATCACTGCGACCTCAATCCAATTGAGCTAATATGGAGTAGCGTCAAACATAAAGTGGCAAAGAAAAATGTTTCTCAAAGTGCTGCTCAAATAGAACAATTAGTTCGAGCAGCCTTTGATGAAGTTGGTTCTTTGGAATGGAACAAACACTGTGACCATGTGGACCATATAGGGGAAGAAATGTGGAGAAATGATGGACTAGTAGATGATGTGGTAGAAAATATGTGTTTCACTGTCAACACTGGTTCATCAGATGAAAGTGGGAGTGATGAATATGAAAGTGAGAGTAATTCATGTGAAAGTGATCAGTAATAAACTGGCAAACATTTTTGTAGACTACAGTGTCTTATTTTGTTCATATTTAATATCTTGTGCTATAAAGTAGCGTATAAATTCATTACATGAACGTATATGATGTCCATGGTTCATTAGCTAAATAAATGATTTCAATTCAATACATGTTGATTTTGTTGAAATCTAATGTTTTTTTAAATATAACGTATAATACTTTCAATTAATGAAGTCATCTACAGTTTTTTTTCAATAAGAACACCATGTATTAATATTCGATTATAAATTTGTATCAAATTTTGAAAAATCAAAAATTGTTTTATTTGTGATACCCAACTGAATAAGTAGTTTTTACACATCAATTTTGTGATTGATTTCATTTTTTTGAACTTGGAATGTAATGTGTTAAATATATAAAGTAAAACTTTAAACAATGTTGTTAATTAAATTAGTTTCTAATTTCTGTTATGTTTGAATAAAGCAAATGAAATGAAGTTGATGTAGAACAGCATTTAATATAGGTACTTATATATATATGAGAAATTGACATTTATGGCATCGATATTTGGTAATCGATTCAAAATATCGAATTGTTACTACAAAAATACAACTACAGCGACATGGACACGCCCACCAGGGCTCACGTTTTCTTCTGTTAACTGTACAAGCCTTTCGCAGATTTATTTCAAGAAGAGCAAGCCACACAAAATTCATTATGACAATGGAAAAAACTTTGTTGGCGCACAGCGTGAATTGATATCATTCCTTATCTCGGATCAATTGTCTATTGAGGTCACAAATTTTTCGGCGTCCCAGTTCATAGAGTGGTCATTCATACCACTTCATTCACCACATTTTGGTGGCCTATGGCCTATGGCCTTAAGCATCATTTAAAACGTGTCACTTCCAAAATGGGTGATTCTACCAGCAACGTCAGTATTCATGTCCCAGTTAATTTTTCGAAATAGATGATGGAATAATTCAGTAGGTAGAAGTTGATTACATTTGTTCTGAATCCTTTTCTTAACTCTTATTCAATTTTTTTGATATAACCCAACAAAATATTGGAAACATAAGATAAGATCTCAGCTCCGTGTCATGTCCCCACATCCAGAATGGCAAGGTAAAATATGAACTACACATTTGAAAAATTGAAAAAAGTATTCATAAACTGATTATTCATATAAAAAACTCTCAAATTCTCAGCGTCAGGAACAATGACTTTGATTTTTCAACAACAATATTCATTTTGGACTAACATTGATTTGTCCCCGTGTTGTTACCTCAGCTCCGGGATCAAGAGCTTGGACTTCACGAATATCCACTAGGTGGCAAAAATGCTTATGTGCAGTCGTACACGTGCGTCTGTTTGTTAGTTAATGTCATTCATTCGAAGAAAGCGCGTGAAAGTAATCGGTACTGTATTATTTTGGCTATTATTATCTGTAAAGGTGAGAATGTTATTATTCATTCTCAGTTCCGTGTTCACGTATATTTTCAGTCGAGATTTATGTACTTGCATGATACAGTGGGGTTTTATTGTTCTTAATAAACTGTAATCATCCGTCAAATATCAAAATTCTTACCTCAAAATTGAAAGTGAAATCCGCGATAAATGTTGAGAAATCTCAGCTCCGTCACCATTTTGTGGTAAAGGAGCTGAGATTCAACTATGGGGCTGAGATAGAGTTACGTTCTCGCATATATTATACATAGTTTATCCCAATCATGAAAATCACTTCAAGTTCGGAAATGGTTATAGATAGATAGAAAAGTTAAAAAACAAAAAAGATACTCGAATAATTAATCCATGAAAGAACTACATCAAAAATTTTTAAGCGCGTATCCCAGAATAAAACTAAGTTATACTTCATTGGGTGATTTTTTTAAAGGAAAAATATAGAGAAACTTGCTTATGCGAAGTACATGCTAATATGGACCTACTGGTGTCTAAACTGGAAATGTTTAACATCATTAAAGAAGCAGCTTCGTATGATATTGTAAAAAGCTTAACTTGTGAAAATCTTACCAATAATGAAGGTTTGAAACGGAAATGTAACAATTGTGACTACAAAGAAATTGGAATATTTGAATTTAAAAAAAACGACATTGCAAAATATGAAAAGTGGAAAACTGTGAGAGAAATTTTTTTTTATGTTTTTGGTATAGTTAAATATTTGCACATATACCTATCACATGATAAATAATTTTGTCATAATGTGATCAAAATGTATGATAAAATCAATTAAATCTCAGCTCCGTGGCTTTGTCCCAGCAAAAATTATGAATAATGAGAAAAATATTTTGTATTTATTTGAGCCATTTATCTAGCACTATTTATCTCTTCTGGTTTTATCATTTAACTACATAATATGTGTTATTTTCAAATCTAGAAAAAACTAAAATTATTTTCGACAACTCTGACGTTGCTGGTGAAATCACCCAAATACCTCTTTTATTCGAAGAGTTATGTACCATTTGTGCACAAATAGAGGCCATTTTAAACTCCCGACCAATTCCCCCTCTTAGTTCCGATCCTAATGACCTACACCCACTCACTCCAGCTCACTTTCTCATTGTCAAGTCACTAGTGGCAGCACCACACCGAGACATTTCGGACATCAACATGAACAGGCTAAACCGCTTCCAGCTTGTGCAACAAATGACTCAGCATTTCTGGCGACGCTGGAAATCAGAATATATTACTGAGCTCCAAACAAGAAGTCGCTGGAAGCAATCCAGTAATAAGTTATGTGAAGGAACATTGGTCTTAATCAAAGATTATAACAGCAGCCCGACACACTGGCAGCTGGGGAGAATTGTGCAATTGCATCCTGGAGCCGATGGAATAAGCAGGGTTGCATCTATTTGAACATCTTCTGGTGTTATTAAACTAACCTTTCCGAACATATGTCCATTGCCAACAGAAAATGTTGGAAGCCAAGGCTTCCAACGCGGGAAGGATGTTCAGGCCTAGCTTCCCGAGAGCGCGCCCATGATTAGCCTCACCAACCATTTCCAACACGAGCGAGACCGACCTGCCGAGAATCCAGGAAAGAAGAGTGAAGAGTCAAGTTCTATCAACACTTTAATTGTGTTAAACTCTTCATTATTCATACAATCAATAAGTACATTCTTATCAAAATACTACAAGCTGTTATGCAGAGCATATTTCTTGGAGAAACTTACCATGTGAAAATACACTTAGAGCCATCGAACAATATTGTCAAATCAAGATCCAACAGTTATCCCAAGGAATATGGCGAGACAAACAGATTCGTCTTCTTCAAGTATTCCGAGAATACCTGAAGAGCAGCAGCTACAAACACGTCAAAGAGCTCTTGTCAGACGAATTACCTGTTAGACTGGATTTTTGTGAAACATTCCAAGAAAGGACAGCCCTCAATCGAGATTTTTTCAAATGTATTATTTCTTCGGACGAGGCACGCGGCAAGGTATGTTAATTTCCCATAATGCACACTACTGGACACCAATTCTTGAATTTTCACTGATTTTGTATTTTTGAATTTTCACACACGAACTGTTTCACATTTTTTGGAAACGAATTATCTCACATGATATTTATAGCGTTGATTATAATTATAATTATATACCTATAAATATGTCTATAAATTGAAACGTGAACTTTGCGTTCAGCCTTCCAGTTTTTATTTTTATCATTGAATTTCTTTAGAATTTTGATATTTGGTGGAATAGTCCATATATACAGGGTGTTCATAGTTAAACCACCATAGGTTAACTGCCAGTAGAGGACACTTTGGTGGTTACAAATAGCCTTGGTTAATTGGTCTAAAAATTTGCAAAATTCGATAATCTCCAAAACAACACCCTGTATATCAGAATTTTTGAAATCCAATATATTATTCGAAGAGAACAGAAAAAATATAGAGGCACCAAAATATTTTTCGAAGTGCATATCCCGTTTTACGGCTTAACTTTTAATGTCAAAGTTATTTAAATGTATCATTTACATTTTCGTACGTAATAACTTCAGAACCACCCTATAGATTTCTTTAATTTTTGGTAAGTGTAAGTTACATAAGCATCAAAATCTTATCATGTAACAAAAACACTCATGACATAGGTTTGGGTTGAGGAAAAAAATATTTTATCAAGATTTTTATAAATCAATAGTTTATTCCAAAAGAACAGGAAAAATTGAGTTACACGGAAATGTTTTTCGGAGTGCACACTAGTAGATATAATAGGCCATTACCAGACCGGAAGTGGACTGCGCATGTGCAAGACTTACGTGTCGCAGACTGCGCATGTGGCACGTGTCATCTGTCAAACGTCACATGTCATCTGTCAAACTTCACATGTCACGTCAAACGTCACGTGTCACATCGCGCCGCCATTTTTAATCCGTAATTTTAAATCATTAAATTTTGTGCGCCGCCATTCGACGCAACAGTCCGCCATTTTTAATCCGTAATTTCAAATTATTAAATTATTGAAAAAATTTTGTTTTCTCCTGGGATCGAACCCGGGTCCTTCGCATTCATAGCTATACGCCTAACCCACTCAGCCATGGAAGTCTCCGAATATTAGATTTGAAAAAAGGTAGTGTTGCTGCCGTCGCGCACGCGCGCTCCCGTTCAATCGAGCCGGCAGCGAGAGCGATGTCACTTGTGTATAGAATGCGAAGAAGTGTATTATATGCTGTAATAAGTGTGACAAAGAAGGTAGGAGTTGGACAGAGAAAGTATTCGCACCGAAAGATCCGTAAAATGTGACGCAATCGAGGAAGATCCGTTAGGATGATAAGGCGGCGCGGCACGGTCGATAACAGCGCGCGCACCGTACGCTTCTTGCTGTAAAATGTGACGTAGTCGAGAAAGATCCGTTAGGATGATAAGGCGGCGCGGCCAGATTAAAATAACATCGTGCCACCGGAGTGTTCTTTTGTAATATGTCTTCAGAAGAGTACAGTCATCGTTCTGAGGAGTTCATTAAGAATATTGGTAAATTAAATAAAGAAATTGCTTTTTACGAAGATAAAAGTGAGGTTATAAACCAACTGGAAAATCTTAGTTTATCTGATAAGGAAGGACAGACGTGGAGAAGTCTTCGTATAAACTGGGTGCCTGAAGAGGTCCATCAGTTAGCCCGTAGACTGCCGCAAACTACTTATCCGTTAAGACGTATTCAACCTACACCATGTTCAACAGAACAGAGGGGGATATAAAAAATGAAATTAATAACGTTTTCGCTATGTCATGTGTAATATTAGTGGCTGTATTTGTTTTAATTTTAAAAATTATTTTGAAAATTGTAAAACAAAAATTCAAATCTTCATGTAATATAAAAGTTGATGAATATACAGAGTGTTTCAATAAAACCCATGTTTTTAAAAAAAACTTTATTTATAATGGTAATACAGTATTTGGAAACCAGTGGCGGAGGCGTTGTACATTTCTTTCGGTACACGAATATACTCCAGTGGCGTGGCAGGGGTTTGGATCGTGGACAAAGTTTCCTGTTGCACACGGCGTACCATCAAATTTGCAAACGTCAATAATATTTGGAGAAATACCGAGAATGTGACATTTCTTTTGCAGAAACTTGGCTTTTTGTTGTCCTCGAACGTAAATGTAGTCTGCGGCATACAATAACTTGCTTTCTAATATTTCATTTACTTTAGAATATTCTACATCTCCTGAAGAGTATCGAATGCCGTGCACATTTCTTTCCAAGTATGATGTGGTCTTTTTGTCCTCGTTACTTAATGTAGAAAACGGTTGCGGTGGTAAAAATATGTAATGTGAACTTTTGAAGCCAATTTCTATGGTGAGCTCTTTGGCAACGAAAAGGCCGTCTACGACAAAACCTTGAATGTCTACGAATGCTACTCTCATGTTGACGTCTGCTCGAACACTAACTCTGATCAGCAACTAGTTCAAGCTTTTAACAATTTCGGTGAGGGGAAAGTATTCCATCCCGCAATCGTGAATTATGATGCAATAGACTTTGGTATTTTCGGGAAAGCCTATGTTTGCTTGAATGTCAAGTTTTACATCGACTGTGGACGCCTTCATGCTTTCTTCCTGTTCCGAACAATCGATAACAAACAATGCCCGTTTCTTGAAAGAAGAATAATCCAGCAGGGGGCGCTTCTGTGTGGAGTTTGCGTAGTTGGGATAGAATTCAGTGTAGTTAAAATATGCCTCATTGTAGTCAGTTTTAGCGAAATCCAATTGCATTCTTCCATTGGGCCAATAGTCACCATTAAGTGACAGTCTTATACTTTGTACGTCGGCATTGTCAAATAAAGTCGGGTCAGCTGTACTCAAGTTACGTTTGTCGGTTTGAGAGAAAACAATAACAAAACAAGGTCTTTCAACTGAAGTGGATGTCTTGACAGCCCAAACTTCACGTCTTGCTCCTTTAGTAATTGAGGGTAATTCGTGTAACTCCCACTTCCTAAATGAAATAACTATAGGTTGATCTTTTTGAATGGATTTCATGAGATTTAATTTTATGTCGTCATTAGGAAATATATGTTTAACTTTCAGTTCAACGCTTGTAATGTTAATTCTAGCTGTTGTAGTGGAGAGCGTTCCAGAGACATTCTTTTCAGTAATATATAAGCAATCATTATTATTTCGTGCCCGAACTAGTCGTATTGTTTGACGTCCACATGTAATCATGGAATAATCGTTGAAAATGTTGAAAATATGTTTGAGAGGTATTTGAAGGTTGAAGGACTTGTCGTTAACATTCAGAATAGGATCTTTTGGGTAATTCCAACCGGCTATAGCCATATGATTGGAATCTTCTTGGTTATAACAGGTCATGGCACGTACGGCGCTTACTATTCCAGGATCACGAACTGTTTCCATTTGTTGTTGTTGGCACTTTCACTGTACGTACATGAATCGAATAGAAAGGCTTCAACATTATTTGCTAATTTTACGTCACCAGCTCCGTGTGTTTCAAGCGAACCTTTAATGCACAACAATGTTTCGCTCATTGCAAAAAACTAATCAACCTGATTAATGCTAAACTCCACAATGTCACTGCAATTGAATGATTTTATGAATGGAGCATAGGTTCTATATTCGGCCTTTCGAATTGACTCATCAAACATCGGCTTACGATAGATATCAAACATTGGAGGCATGTTGTCAATTTGGCGTAGACGTTTTCCATACATGGTGGTCATTTTTCAATTCAAAACCCAGCGATTGCAGGACCAATTTGTTTGCGAAGGTGAGCTGTTTCAGCTTTGGCGACTGCTTAGCTAATGAAGTTGAAAGTGCTGCAGATTGTCTTCTATGATTGATTATTAGCCCCATCGCGCTCTTAGCTCCAACACCAACGTACTTAGTTCTCCACGAAAGTTTACAGGCTGACCGTCCTGGTCTAAGGCTATGACAGTGATGTTGGTTATTTCACGTTGTGGTATAACGGGTAAGTAGAGCAAATTATGAGGAATTTTGTCAATGGAATATCCTGGATCTACTTGTACGACGAATTCGTAAATAGTATGAGCAGTTCTGTTTGCATCGAAGGCTCCAGTGGAAATGTTACAATCGAAGCGTATGCTAGATACTTTAATAATTTTGACGGGGAGATCTGAAGAGTGCAATTTGTTAGCGTCGAGTATTTTCGGTGAAAATCCCAATATTCTTCCAAGACTATTGGTCTCCTTGAAGGAAATTTTGTATTTACACCACGTATTGTGATTGGGTTTTAGTGAAAATACCGGTCTGGTTGAATTGCTCACACCCAACTTATCACTGATAAACGCTTCAAGATCAGCAATTTCATAACATCCTGTGGGAAAATCAAAACTTTGAAGCTTGGCCCTTGGTATCGTAGTAGTAAAACTTACAATTTTCAATGTTTGGTATACTGTGATAAGAATGAAAAGATCGTAGAGCTATTTCGTATTCATTCTTCGGATCGAGCACAATAGGCGTAGGAGGTTGGAAGGTGAACACGTGATTGGTGCTGTTTACTCTCAGCAGCTGCGACATGATGACTAATGAATTTAGGGAGATGTATGAATTTAAATAACACACTAAATGTTTAATTATTTTTTCTTACAAAGAAAACATGTTGCTTGGGAACTCGGAGGACCGTCACAATGCGTCGTCCAATCAGGTCGGTTGTAATGGATAAAACAAGGCAGTCGTATTTGTAGTTCAAAATTTGCTCGATATTCATTGGAGAGTTTATGCCACATTTCCAGCAATTCCGAAGGTCTTACACACTCTATTAGATGTTGAATGGGAAAGTGCTTTAGTTCTTCGGCAGTGAAACTACTCAATGTTTTTCCATGGTAGATATGTTGTAGTAATAGTTCCGTCATTGTTGCTGTAGAAATTTCAAACACAAATGACCGCAATTGATTTGATCGTAGTTTTGATATTGGGTATTGTTGTAGAAAATTCGCGCGCTCTTTCCCAGATATTTAACAACTTCTTTCGGTGGCTTCAAGTTACCAAATGAATCGAAATACTCTACATTGTTGTTTATCTTTCTGTAAGCTACCCAATGACTTCCGCTATTCTCAGATGTATCCAAATTAACCACTGCGCATTCTCGTTTTCGGGGGCCGGCTTTGGGGAGAGTGTCTCGCATGAAAACTCCTCGAAAATGCGGTATTTTGAGTAATTTTGCGTAATGTTTTATGTCAAAGTCGGTTAATGCGTGATTGGGTAGCTTTATTGGTTTTTTTTTCAAATACAATCCAAAACCGCCTTTTGAGTACTTTTTCAGATACAGACCAGATCCTACACGTTCCATAGCCTTATTATGACGTACATCTTCTTCCAATTTCTTTTGTGCATGCTTTGCGCAGTTTTAGCAATCCCAGCAGCACCACCTGACAAAGCTCCAAGTGCCGAAAGGCCAGCGAGCAAAGGGATAAGTGGTAGGAAACCTCCGGATTTCGCTACAGGTATTACTCGAGGAACCTCGACTTCTTTTTTCCCACCAAATTCTTCAATAAATGCTTCGGCTGCTCGTAAGGCAAACGTTGCAGTGTCTTTCAAAGATGCCCCTTTTTTCATGGACTTTCCCACTTTTAGAATAACATCTCGATAAAAAGAACGGCGTTTGCGGCGACATCCCATCCCCAGCTTTCTTTTCGCCTTCATTCCACCTGTCACAAGTAATGCAGCAGTTTTCTCTGTCAAAGAAGCGTCTTTTGATTTGACGCGAGCCCAAGCTTTATCTTCAAGTATCTGATCGGCTTTGTGTCGTTCCTCGAGAGACTAATTTTTCCAGTAAGAAATATCGTGTTGTTTACAAGCAGCGTCCAAGGGGTTGATGCCCGGATCTCCGCGATCAAGACGTTTTTCCAATTTTGTACCGGCTACCAAAAAAAACAAATTAATTTTTCACAAAAGGGGTGGGGGGGAGTACTTACGTCCACAGTACTGATAGCTAGGTAAGTGGAGTTCAATAGGTAGTTTATTGATGAGAGAATTTGGGAGACCTTCTCCTTCAAACACCAACATTAAGACTGATACGCGTAAGTGGTGACACCTATATTTAAAAACTAGTACTACGAAAAACGACACACAACGACACAACAAGAGCAGACTATACCCATTGAAAATCTAGATTTCACCTCAACGCCATCGATCGGCAAACATGGTAAATTGTTACCAAATTCTTTCCGTGCCATTATATGCGGTCCCAGCGGGTGTGGAAAGACGAACGCCGTGCTGTCGCTCCTATTCAATCCAAATGGCGCGAAATTCAAAAACGTTTATGTTTATTCAAAATCGTTATTCCAACCAAAGTACCAATTGCTGCAAGAAGTTATAGCACAAGTCAAGGGTATTTTCCATTTAAAGACAATGAGGAAATAATTGGTCCAGAGAAAGCTCGACCAAATTCCATCTTTTTATTCGATGACGTTGCATGTGATGGTCAACAGAAAATTCGTGAATACCATTCCATGTGCAGACATAAGGATATCGATGCCGCATATCTTTGCCAAACATACTCAAAAATACCGAAACAGCTTATACGCGATAATTGTAATGTGATTGTGTTATTCAAGCAAGATGAGGTGAACTTGAAACATATATTCGACGAACAGGTATCTCCAGACATGACATTTGACACATTTAAAAATGTGTGTTGAACGTGCTGGTCTGACCGTTATGGCACTTTGGTCATTGTGAAGGATTTCACCTTCAACGATGGCAGGTATCGCAAAGGATTCGATAAATATATAAAATTGTAGTGCATGTCTTTAGTCTGCACCAATATGTCTGACGATAAGGTTACTGCTGCATTGCGCAAGAAAAAAGTGTCTGAACTTGCCAGATCGATTCGCAAAAAATACTTGGCGGTGAAATTAGGTAAATCAGAGCAAGATGAGTCTATTAATAAACTATTTAAGCCGATATCTAAACCACTCGAAGAAATTGTGCAATCCTCAAAGACATTACAAAAAACGATTATGAATTTGAATCCAAAAGAGGAAATAAAGAAGGAAGAAGAAGAACCAGATGATGTGCTTACACCTTTTCTCGAAACGGAACCGGTGGCCGAAACCGATGAATCCGGCAATATTACACGTTCTGAATCTCCAGAAGAGATGCGCCCCGAAATTTCCCAGGAAGCTTTCGCAGACTATTTGGACCAATATCCTGCCATCAGCCATCAGTTCATTGAAGATTACCTCCAAAAAGATGATAAAATCGGTAAAAATTATGGTCCGATATACAACGATGAAATCGGTTGGTCATTAGGCAAACGTCGAATTGCCTCTGATGGAAAAACCGGTAATATAAACATACTACCTGAGAAAAACAAACAAGGAAGACATGTTATTGGAGCACCAGGCTTGTATGAACTTCTATTTTACCGAGACCCCAGTTACAATGATCAAGATTTACAGAACTATAAAAATCTTTTGACAACAACTGAAGTTCATTTAGACACGTTAGATCGTCTTAAGGGGTCAAGTACTGAAAAATATCACTACATCATAAAACCTTTATTCAAAACAAAATCTCTAACGACGACGAATAGATCGTCTCAGGTATTGACTCGTCTAAAATCGATTCCTTCAGCAAATGGAAAAGGTATCGATCGTTTAAGATATATTGATAAACCTATGGAGTATATTTATTGCGACGATGCGAATGAATTGGTGGATCGTTTGAAGTTGTTGATTGCTTCAAAAGAGGCAGGTAATACGTCACACGACAACGAAATAGTAGCAATTATCAATGAACTCAAGGAGGCTGATATAATAGAATAATACAAGTTGAAAATTGTTCATTTCAATTATGCCAGTCGATAAATTTGGACATAGACATCAAACGCCCTATGCGCGTTAACAGGCGAAAATTACGTTTCCTCATACACCGGACGGTAATATTGATATTGAAAATGTGAAAATTTGTAATGTTAAGGAACCGACAACAAATAGTGATGCTGCAACAAAAAAATATGTTGATGTGCAGTTGAATGGCCTACGTGCTATCAACTCGCCATTAATTCAAACGCATGGTGTGGTGCTGCAGCAACAAGACCGTGATATAAAGGATTTAGCTGTAGGATTGAACGAAATAAGAAATGAGCTTCATAAGACGAAAATCCCCATATTACAGGCGCACATTACTTACTTACAAAATAAAACTAACGAAATTGATACATTTATTTCGCGAAATCCCCCTGTAGCAGCTAAGGATACGGCTACGAAGAAATACGTTGACGATTCAATTACCACAGCCAAAATATTTATTCATAATTCACTGCTTCTATTAACATGTGTGTTGAAAGCATACATGAGTTACAAAAAGAAATTACAGAAAATATTAGATCCGTTTCTGATATGAAAACTAACGTTTCGGGCATTGTAAACAATATTAAGGTTATGGATACGAATACCGTTAACCGCATTAACAGTCTGGAGCTGAAGCTAGTTGGTAGTAAGTCATGATATGACAATGTATTCTAAAGAAAAAATTCAGCTTGTGAACGAACTCCACAAACCGATACGGAAAAAATTCCCTCGGAGACGCACTATCATTAAGGGCCTTGACGATCTTTGGCAAATGGATCTTGCGGAGATGAGGAATTTTGCTCCACAAAATAGGAATCATAAAATGATACTAGTCGTTATTAATTGTTTTTTAAACTTTGTGTGGGCACGCCCACTAAAGACGAAGACCGGAGAGGAGATTACTCGGGCATTCTCGGACATTCTCGCTCACACTAGACGAATACCAAAAAATCTACAATCTGATCAGGGAAAGAAATTTTACAACAGCAAATTTAAAAACTTGATGGTAAAACACAACATAAATCATTATAGCGTATTTAGCACAATGAAAGCTTCTATGGCAGAGCGTGTTATAAGAACGCTAAAATCGAAACTCTACAAGTATTTCAGTTTGAATGGCACCCACAAATGGATAGACATTCTGCCTGAAATTACTCAAAACTATAACAATACAAAACATTCCACAACAAAATATAAGCCTTCTCCAGTCAACAAATCCAACGAAAAATATATTTTGAATAACACCTATAGTCATTTAAAGATAGCCGGTCCACGAAAATTTAAAGTTGGCGACATTGTGCGCATATCCAAGGCAAAACATGTCTTTGAAAAAGGATATACACCCAATTGGACTACAGAACTATTCAAAATCATCAATGTTAAAATTACCAATCCCGCTACGTATTTACTTGAAGACATGCAAGGGACACCAATCAGCGGCTGCTTCTATGACGAAGAACTACAGAAAACATCGAATCCGGACGTTTACTTGGTGGAAAAAGTTCTTAGACGTAAAGGCAAGAAACTGCTCGTGAAATGGTTAGGCTTAGACAAAAAACATAACAGCTGGATTAATGGAGTTGATGTCTTATGACGTAAAAGGCCACATACACATGCTATAAATTGGAGTCGTTTCAGATCTCAAACTCAGTTAGCAACATGAATTATCAAGGTGTCAGTAGTGGTTACGACAGTAGTAGTAGTAGAAGTGATAATAACTATACTGCAGAGCTGGATACAATTTTGAGAAACTATGAGTTTGCTGCAAAGTCTGAAAATGTGTACCTGCTTTCAACACAATATTCAATTTCTGGTTATGAAGTAAAATGTGGAATAAGTCCTGCTAGATCATTCACGCCTGCTGTAATTCTATCTCAGCAGCTCAAGTTCGGTAAAATTTCCTTTGGCATTCACGAATGGCATACCTTTATTTCAATAATGATGCAACAGATGACCGTAGATGAGTTCAAACCTGATTCGATTCCATGTGGAGACTACTACACCATTACCCCATTAAATTACGATGACTGCAAGGTAATTTTTGTGAGGAAATATGGCGTCGAGTATTACATGGATGAAGAAGAAGTATCCCAAATTTTAAAATTGAATAATTCAATTATACAACGTATAGCTATGTTGGAAAATTTAAATTTTTGTCAATATTATTATAATGTTTTGGATTTCTGTAAAACTATCACCTCTGAAAGTCCTTTACAAATTTTACATGCATTTTGTTCCATTAACCCCAAACGATATGTTAAACAACGCTCTCAGAGAATATGTATACTTTTAAAAAACAAAGTTATCAATGATTTAAATAAATAGTTATATTATTGGCATGTGTTTTCTTGAACTTATCAAAAATACACAAATCAAACCCATCATTTTTTCTTGAGCAGTTTCTCATGTAACCTTACTCCTTCAATAGGTGGATAGCAGGAAAATTAAAAACATATTGAAATAATATTTTATTTTAAACAAAATTTAAAGCAATACATATAACTACACTTCAGCGAGACAGCCCGCCGGCCGCTTATCAGCTCTTATCAGCTCGGGCATATCAGTATTTGAAGCAATACATATATAAATTTAAAGCAATACATATATAAATTTAAGCAATACACAAAAAAGAGAGAGGAGAGTATTTTTTTGCAATTTTCAAAGCCAACGTTTACATTAATTCATCGATTTCAGTCTCGCTATCTTCTGAATCGATGAACCTGGTGCTTTTTGGATACGAGTGAAGTGATCTCACGCATGACTCCACATCCTTTATATCACACAAAACATGGCTAAAACAGCTCTGACACCAAAAAAATTGGGATTGAAACACATCTGTAATGATGAGGTAATCTTCATATAGTTCATGGAAATGATCGAAAATAACAAACAATGACTTTTGTTGTGAATTGTGGAGACTTTTCATATTTGAAAAACATGTTTTACAAACCCGAAGGTTGTAATTTTTTATTTTATAATAATTTGTCCAAACACAATATTCGGATTCATCAAATTCGTGACTCATCCGCATTTAAAAGAGTGTTTCTCATCGCTGTTCTTACAACGTGACTTGTTTCATCCGCATTTAAAAGAGTGTTTCTCATCGATGTTCTTATAAATTTTGAACAGCCGATGAATTGTATCTCTGCAAATGGTCCTAGTTTCGCTTGTTTATTTATCGCTCTCCACCTGTAGAATGGGTACTTTTTCACGATTAATTTCATAAGTATCTCCGGTAATAGAGATAGCTCCATTAATTCGGCTAAATTAACAACATTTTCGCAAACAGATTTTATGCATATCTCTTTCAACTTCACAGGCTGCTTCATTATCTAAATAACAAAAAAAATATTAGTTTAAGCTATAGTGTCCCTAAGGAAGCGTATCAAATGTACCTGACATTAAATGACGTTTTTCGTCATGCGGACTTAGACTAATTTTTGTTTGTTCTATACTGAAAACTTTATGTGCATAGGCCCGAATACATCGTTGGCTTGATGAGTGTATTTTAAAATCTTTTAAACATGTTTCATAATCATCATACGTTATTTTATTTTTCACTACATTGGATTTTACACCTTTAGACTTTTTTGTTATACCTAAATTTTTCAAATCATTTTTTATTCTTGTTTTGCCGAGTTGCTTTCGCTTTAGGTGGAGTATATCATTTTCTCTGTCTTTATCATTTATTTGCAACTTGTAGGTATACATTTTTGACCTAAGTCCAACAAAATGAGTCATAATTTGACCCTTTGACTCATCCTTTAAAAGACCAATAATTTTTTTATTAACTCGAGGCATGCTTTATAAGTTATTTTCAGCATAGTCAGAAGTATCAAATTTAGATAAATCAGCCTTTATCACTTCCTCATAAGCATCTCCGCACTGCAATTCGTAGACAAAACTGTCGGTATCCATGTACATCAACTTGCACTCGTTTTTTTTTTTTTTGAGTAGTTGGGTGGCTTTGGCAGAGACCAATTAGCCAGATTAATTTGACGAGTTATTTAACAAAGTTATCTTGTAAACAATTTTGTTAGTGTGTTAAAGAAAAAATATGTGTATATGTTGTTAGTATTTGTGCATCTATTTATTTATATCATTTATTTCTTTTTTTTTTCTTTTTTTTTCTTATTTTTTTTTGCACTTGCACTTGTTGGCACCTAATTTTGGTAGCATGTAGTTATAATGGAAATCATACATGCATATCTTGGAAATGTCTAGAATTACCATTCCTATATACAGAGGTTTATTAAATGTCACTTCAGCTTTAGTTAATTCAATAGCTACCAGATTTTCATCTAAAATCGTTCTGCTATGAAACCGAAAACTTGCAATCAAGTTTTTGGCGCCATAACGTCCCTCCCATTGTCTCACCAATTTCACAGATCTGTGGCGTCTGATATTCTCCATGGTCTTACCAAACATCGCATTATTCATCAATTTGAGAAGATTATTTTCAAAGTCGTTCGTAGCTGCAGTCCGCAATCGAGTATTAAGCTCGATGTAAGACTTCAGCCATGTTGACTGTTTGAATTGTAACACTTTATGTATTTTGGTTAATTTTAATCCATTATTAAGAGCCTGCTTCAAATTTCTATAATGCATAATATATTTTTCTTTGTTATAAAGCGTTGTCAGTAATTTTGGTAATTTTGATCCTGACGAAATGCGGTGCTCAGCAGCAAATGGTAGATCTTTGTGAGTATCATGTAATTCGAGTGGGTATTCGAGGTCAACTTGGAAGATATAACCTTCTGGCGAATCGTCTGGAATGGACAAAATATCCATGTACCCAGAACATGGTTCAACGCTGAACTTGGTATCCACCCATTTGAAGCCTTCGTAGGGCAAGGGCTCACTCATAGCCCAACCATACAGGTTATTACCATCCAAGTACATGAGATATTTCGAGGGCTTTGTTGGGTCATAGTCATGCATGTATTTATTGTTAGCTTCCGAAAATCGGTTGCTACATACAGATATTCCGCCTCTGATACCTTTTTCGATAAACATGATCATGTCTATGTCCTTGAGTAATTCTAATTTGCATTTAGTGAATTTAAGCATACAATCCCATGTATACCCTGGCGTAGTATAGTACCATGCAGGATCTAAATGGTATGTATCTCGACACTTTTGTCTGAATTGTTCAAAAACATCAGCAAGGAGCAAAATATCTGTCTTTAAATAAATGTCTGAATATTCACCCAAATTTTTACAATTAAAAGTATGCCACACTTTTTGCGCATGACTGTACTTTGCCTCACCAATATCGTCATCGCATAATTTAATGTAAAACTTATCAATTGGTGGTAAACAAGTTTCTTCTAATTTAACTAAACTATCAATATAATCATAGCAAAAAACACCTTTGCAAGATAGTAATTTGAAAGCTTCATCATCTACACCCTGAAACCCTTGTTTCAAATTTTTTTTCTCTTCAATATCTAAAATTGATGCTAATTCATCGATATAAATCTGAACGAATCAATAAATCGTAATTTTATATCATTTTCATCGGAATACAGGGTAAAAGAAATATATTTTTCTTTATTAATGGGAAGTACGCTCAAACGGCCTCGTTTACAGAGGTCAACAATCATGAAATTACTGTCATATCCACTTAAGTTATAAAATACAACATGAACAACAAACAATTTTTCAAAGTTTAGGTTGCATGCTTCATGTGCAAATCCTCTAAACTGTCCTGTGAAATGATCGTGATCCCTAACAATTTTGTCTTTGCAAGCGAAGTCTTTTTCACATATAATATGACAGCTTTGTGCTTTACGCAGATCAAGCTTCTCAGTCATAGGTATAATCGTTTTTATTTTAGAATTTACAAGTCTAGACACATCAGTCATTTCAATCGCAAACCAATCCGTACAGTCCGATCCTCTGTGGCTTTTGAAATAAGAAAGACTATTATCATATAAACACTTCACGTAGTAGCCTGCACTATATGGCACATGTTTTTGATATTTAGTTGTTTTTGTTAATTTATGAGCTATATTTGTAGCAACATTTTCCAATTGACATTCAAAATCAGCATACATTATAAATGGCGTAGTTTGTTTATATGTAAAATTCCTAAATTGAACGTGCTCATATTGAGGTGGAGACATTTTACATTTATCCAAATCAGAACAAAGTTCTTCATGCTCAGCTAATTTATCTGAGCTTGTATAATAATTTAAACAGCGGTCGCAGATGAATTTTTTATGGCCATTTTTGGTAAGTTGATAATTAAGTAGTCGAGACATGTCTTCGATCCAAACATAATGAAATCTGATTTCAGATTTGTCGTCATCATCTGCAGGCGGAGCCTCATAATCGTTCAATCTCGGATAATATTTATTTTGAATAAGCAGCAAATTTACATGTTTTTCACGTTTATTTGCGGTAAGTCTAGCTGGTGCTACTACGTAAGTTGTTTTTTCTTTAACTAAATTCAATTCTAATGCATACACGTTAACTGAAATATCATTAGCTTTTTCAAATCTAGAAATATTTTGTAATGATATTGGAGCTTCCAAGTTGTCAGTTTGCAAAACTGTGCAAAAATGAGGATATGACTTGGTTCGGTCAGAGTGTAATTCAGAGGGATATAAACAGCTAACAATAGCCCAATAGAAACAATTCTGGTCATAGTTTTCCACATTTATACAAGCACGCTTTATCTGGATTTCCTTAGGTAATCTGATAAAGGATGAGCCATTACCCATTTGCAGTTTATTTACATTAACCTCCAATGAGATCACTCGGCATAAAGCAGCCCCAGAATTTCTTTCTTGAAAATTAGATAATTTTGTGAGAATTTTATCTTTAACATTATCATCAAACCAACTATGTAAATCGGTAGACTGATCTATGGCAACATTTTTGGTGGTAATATAATATAAATCTAATGTTTCCTCATCCCCAGACCTTTTGATAAATTCCCCACAAAAAGCAGTATTTACTTTCATAAACTTGAATGAAGTTAGACATGATACAATTTTTTCTTTGAAAATGACATATGCGTCATCCAAAAATTTTCCTAAGTCCTTATGATATAAATTTACAATGATTCCCGTTTTAATTCTGCTAGTAAAACTCGATGCAATATTTTCCCATGTAACCCTACTACGTAGTCTAGAATTTAAACCTAACCCTATGTGTCTATTTAAAATTAGTTTGCGAAAATGTTTGAAATGGCCAATATTTGCTTGCAGTTTTCGTCTAGTTCCGACGCATAAACTGGCGTCTTTTATACGCCTACTGCAAGCCTTAATGTATTTATTAAACCGTTTTAACCACAGTTCTGTATCTCTTACAGTGAATTTATCAAAAACAATTTTATGTACTTTTCTAATAGCTACCAGCAAATCATCAGACTGTTTAATTATGCTTGACATGGCTTTGAAAATTGAAAAATTCACTCACCCTCTCTCTCTTACTTGTATCTCCTAGTTTTCAATGATCTCGAATGATATCAAGGGGTTGAGCTTCCCAATGTCCACCAATCCTTTCAGAACTATGGAATATTTCCCATCCAACAAATATGGGATTGCTTCCCGGTATTTTTCCGTCACTCGAATTGGCAGGAATGTAACTTAATTATTTAATTCCAAGAGAATGGAGTCTCCAAAGCGTCCTTTGGTAAGCTTTGCTGCCAGAATTTTCTCAGGCACATCAATTTGGAGGTCCTTCAATTTAATGATCGGTTTCCTTTCTGCAATTACAGAAACTTCATTTAATTTTTTCAAATCCATCTGAAAATAATAATAAGCAATAATCTAAGCAATCAAAAACAATTTGCTTTGAAAAAGATTGTAGTAAGAGAAAAAGCAATTTGCTTTGGAAAAGATTGTAGTATAAGAAAAAACAATTTGCTTTGAAAAATATTGCAGTATAAGAAAAAACTCACCTTTTTGATTGTGTTGCTGCTGCTACTTTTTGATTGTGTTGCTGCTGCTACTTCTGTTCGACTGTGTACTGCGTGTGCTGCATTCACCTTATTTAAACAATCACCTCCCACCTATGAGTCGGTTATCAGTATGTGACGTTAGTGTTTTTGTTCTAGAACATTCGCTGTTTAAACGTAAATTCCGATTTGGTTTTATTTTTGCGATTTTAGCTAACCTCACGATAAGGGTAGGGAATCTCCGAACGAGCGAGGGTACCGCCACCTAGGGGGTCGGAAATATACTAAAATTGCGGATTTAATAAAAACATGAAGAGAACTGTAACGCCGTTAAGAGATACTTCCACCTGCTTCCACCCACTTCGACTGTTTAACTTAACCTAATAACCACTTGTTTGTAGACGTGTCTCTTATCTACGTTGTAGGCGATTTTGTCAATTTTGTACCAGTAGTAAATTCTTGTAGTAAGTTCTTGTATATATATAATATTTTGTTAAGGTCGGTGTGTTAGTTTAGTTTAGTGTGGACTTTTTTATATATAGACAATGGCTACAAAATGTATAGTTAAGGACTGTACTGTGAGGTGCACCCGGTAAGTTTTTTTTATAATATAAAACATGTTTAATTAACTGAAAAGTGACAAAATATTGAAGTAGTTACTCTTTTATACAGCTTTAAACTTCCGAGCCATGAAGAACAACGTTCGGTTTGGCTGGAGAGAAGTGGAAACCTCTTTTTGGATTTAACAGGGCACAAAAATTGGACAATATGCCCTCGTCACTTTGGCCAGGACTGCTTTGTTAGAGTAGAAAAAGGCGAGGGCATGGTATTGAAAAGGTTTTCTTTGCCATCCCTGTTTTTGCCTGGTAAGTAAATTTTTTTGTACATATATTTATTGAATGTTATTATATTAGAGTGTTTTTTTAGATTACAATCCAAAGGAGGGATCTGATTTTTTGTTTCCCACTATGGTACCCTCACAGGTAACAGCTCTTCAGCAAAATAAAGGTATTTATTGTTGTAAGTTTGATATAATTTAACTTATACAAAGTTTCTGTGGATGCGAAGAAAGAATCTGTTTTTTATTCCCCAGTTGGGAAGGTGACAACACCAACCAAAACCTATTCAAGGGAATTGATTAATGGTGAGTTTTTTGCAACTCGTTATGATATAATTTTGGCAGTCATACAATGTACCTAAGAAATATTAACATAATTTTCATGTTACAGCTATTCCATCCACGAGCCGGGTGTGTGAGGAGGACATTTTGCAGAGCATCAAGCCATTATCAAATAATGGTATGTATCAAGTAAAATATCTTCTATATGTGTCTTTTGTTATATTATTTGATTTGTTTAATTTCCATAAAAAACAAACTGAATAACATGTTTATATTGTTTATAGTACTATATTAGTAAATGATTAAATTGTCTACAGATACTGCAAATATGTATGCTCCACCTCCCAGAAGTGAAAAAAAAAAGAATTTCTCGAAGAAAGGTACAAGCGTTTTTCAAAGGTGAGTAGTTTCAAGAAATAAATATGTACCTACCTAAATGTTTACAATCATATATGTGTGAGCTATATGAATAAAAATATCCAAATTTAATTAGATAATATAATATATTAGTCATGATAGTCATAACCATGGAGCTAGTATTGAGAGGAGTCGCTACGCCTATCATAAAAGTGGTATCGGTTTCGCCATTTTACTTCCACTTCTCTGTCAACTTGACATTAGTATTGTTTTGTGGATGTGAATTGGGTATTTTTGGATTTTCTTTTTGTTAGTGTCGTTTTTTTCTATTTTAATAATTGAACAATAATGGTTTCCTGTTCTTCACGAAGTTGTACAAGTAGAGACAGTGTAAATACGAAAAAATCATCAGGAACAACATATTATAGGTTAGTAAACAATCGAAAGGACTGTACTGGAATATATTTCTTTGTGCTTCAATAAGTTTTATTCAACTTCATATTATATTAAATTTAATGTTTGTAGATTTCTTAGAACTCCATCAATAAGAGATATGTTGTTGATATTTGTAAAAAGAGGTTCTTGGCAGCCAACAAAATACCTACAGTGTTTCTATATTATCAATTTCACTAGTGAATATATGTTTATTGATTGAAAATTTAAATAGTCCGGCTCTGCCGACGACGCCATATTGCTCACATTACAATGTCACTCATGTGATACCACTTTCCTATTATAAGATAGTCGACTGTGTCATCTCCTCTTAATAGTAGCTCCATGGTTATAACCAAGTCATAATCATAAACGAACTAGAAATGGATGTGTTTCATGTTTTCTTCAATATACATCTGCCGATCTGCCCACAGAAACAGTTGCTGATAGATAAAACTATTTTTTTATTTGTACGAAACAATGTTATTCTTAAAAAATATCTTTGAAATGAGTACATTTAAGAGTTAACTCAAATTACTTTCTTTATTTGCAGAAACCGAGGCATCAACAAAAAAAGATTTTTACAAGATAGTGACCCTCATAAAGCGCCTTAGAGCAAAAAATGTTGACCAAAAAGATATAATACATTTTGTGAAACTAGTTACTGAAAAGGAAGGGTTAGTGAACATCTTGGGTAATTACTCGAAAGTGGCCCTCAATTTTTTTGAATCAAATCTGAAAAATTTGCGTATGAAGCCCAAGGGGCGTAGGTTCTGCCAAGATGACAAATTGTTTGCACTGTCATTGTACAAGAAAAGCGCCCGAGCATATCGCTTCCTGTCCAAGATTTTCAGCTTACCATCCCGGAAATCTTTAAACAAAATCCTGAATAGTGTATCCTTTTTACCAGGTGTAAATGAACACATTTTCACACATTTAAAGATCCAGGTCAGTAAGCTGGGGGAGGAGGACAGGTATTGTGTTTTAATGTTTGATGAAATTTCTCTTCATCCTCATTTAAAATATAATCTGAAAACACATTCTGTAGATGGGTTTGTGGACTTAGGTGTTGGGAAGCGAAGGTTACAGTTTGCTGACCACGCCCTAGTATTCATGGCAAAAGGTATTCGTAAACCTTTGAAGCAGCCCATATTTTTTGGTTTTTGTGAAGGTACCACACCAACAGTCGACTTGGTGCATTGAATCAAAACGATTATTGGAGAATTGCAGGCGATCGGTATCACTGTGATCGGTACTGTATGTGACCAAGGTGCCACTAATCAAGCTGCTGTGAATCAATTAGTAGGACCTAGTGGCACTGGGCCCCTAACTTACACAGTTGGAGATCCTTCTCAAGAGATCGTTCACCTTTATGATCCTTCCCATTTATTAAAGGGGATCAGGAACGGTCTTCAATACGAGATGAACGGCATCAAGAAAGTGGCATCTTGGTCGCATATATCTCGATTATATGAGATCGATCGAATGCAAGGTCCCTTCAAGCAATGCGTTAAGTTGACTGATGAACATGTCGTGCCTAGTAAAATACGAAAAATGAAGGTATGTCTGGCTTCCCAGGTTTTCAGTAATACATTGGCTTGTGCTATGTATGCTAGGGCCAGTAACGTAATCGAAGGCGACGTGCAGCCGTCGTCACCGAACTACATAACTCCACAAGCTCTGGATACTGTTGATCTGCTCTTGTTATTTGACAAACTGTTTGATAGTGTTAATGGCCAAGTGCGGTATCCTCCTTGCGGTGAGCCCTTGCTAGGTGCTGTGATGATAGATACTGATCATGAACAGTTTTGGCTTGCCACAATCTCCACCTTAACTTCCATGTCCTTTGTATCTGAACGTCCTGTCCGATCCCATACCCCTTCCTTGAAGAACTGGATTTTCACGTTGCATGGGTTTTGTTATTTGCGAGATAAACTACTTCCGATTATGGATTACTTTTTTCCAAGGCGGTTTAATCAGGACCCTTTGGAAAATTGGTTCTCTCAAATAAGATTCAATGCAGCTAGAAATTCCACTTGTTCGTCCTTTATCAATTCCTTTAAATCCCTTCTGATCAGTAATTTCTCGTCATCGCACAGCGTTGGTGCGAATTGCGCAGAGGACTTATCCACAGGGCCATTAGACAACTTAAAAGCTTTTGTCGAAGGACCAGAACAGATTCAGTATCCAGAGGTTGGGGGCGAAATTTCATCAGGCAATGTCCCGGAGACGTTTTGCTTGGACTTCGCTACAGACTACGTCGCTGGGGCAGTCATAAGGAAATTTGTCAGGAGGTTTACTTGCAATTCTTGTGCGGAGCTGTTGCGTTCTTCAGAAGAATTGCCAGAACACCTGATTACAAGACAATACGAGGGTCACCAACTAGTTAATTCCGAGGAGGAGTTCACTTTTGTTTTTAAACAAGTGACTTCTAGTATACTGGAAATTATTTCCAGCATAATACACAAATATGAAGTGAAAAACATTATATTCACTGAACTGAAAAAGAAAAACTATACTTTTCTTTTGTGTGACGAACACTCATCAGGGGACAGGCAGGATCACTTACTTAATATAATTATAAACATTGTATTTTTTAATTATATTAAGGAAGTGAACCGCGTTTTGAAGGGTATTGACATGAGAATGATTAACAGGGATGGTCTATTTCAAATGGCCCATAATAAATATCTTAAACGCTGTAAGAGACCGGAAAGGAGATCATTATGAGTTATTTTGAAATAGATCAGATTGATGATCAGTCTTTTGTCAATATCATTCAAAAGACATGTCAGTATAGATTTTCCTTTTTATGTTCCTTGTATATTCATTATTTTATTGGTACTTTTTAGTTTAATTTTCCTCTTTAGCCCATTTTTTCATTATCTTCTCATATTTGTGTATTATGTATTTACTAAAAGTTATTTGTTTGAAAACGATACCTCCTTCTCCTATTTTAGTGATTATTGATTTTTATTGAATGTTTGTGATTTTTTAACTTCATTATGTATTATTTAATTATTTTTGTACTCCACAATATGCATCTTTTTCTGTATTTCAACAATAACGGTGAGAGGGTCACTGTTCCACTATTTGTTGTACTTTGCGTCTTTCCCTGATCACTGTTAATCATTAAAAATTTATTAATGCTTCTTACCTTAAAATCGTTTTACCTTAAGCCGTATGCGATTCAAAATAATTTACTACATTTATTGTTCTTCCTGTTTGTCATTAAAAGATGTAAATGACGTTTTATTTGATGTGTACTTCTTATTTTAAATAAAATATATAAACTTGATGATTGTTGCTTTATTTTTCCCACTCCAGGCATTATGTGGTCCATTTTTTGACATTTCATTTAATTTAACTTGACTATTCGATTGTTATTATTGTGATATCAATTAAAATGTTGAGTTACTTTGAATGAAATTTCAAAAAATGGACCATATATTGCCAATTTGCAATAAAAATATAATCACAGTAATTTTGAATATGGCGCCAGCCGCGAAAAACTGTAAAATTACAGGAATCTTCTTTTTCCACTGTTAGCGGAGATCACAACCATGTCAAATGTGTTAGAGTTTCATTTTCCGACCTGTAAGATGGCGCCACTGGTAAAATTAATTCGTCATATGAAGCGCCACGGGTCAGATTCCCATCTATCAGTGTTATGTTATCTATGAAGGTGACTTCCCGTATTTTGCTAACATAGTTTTATAATTGCGATTGTGGGCAACCTCACGATATGACGACTTCCTGTATTTTGGTATTGTGGTGCTACAAACTTGTTATCAGTTTTTGCGACTTCCTGGAATTATTATATTATCAAACCGAGGCTTCATCCGGTTCTACTATTCGACACATTTTAATGCAACGTTCGTAGGAATTTCAAAAAAACAATTTAATTATTTGCGAAAATTTATTTGAAAAATATTATTGATAAAAAGAAATTATTTTTGTTAATAAAGTCTTGAGATGATTTAAAAGGTCTCCATTAGGACATGGGATATAAAATATGTTCCAATTAAAGGGTCCGGCCGCAACAAGTTTTTTGGTGAACTCATTATATTAAAATTTGTAGTATGTGGTGTTTTTGAAAAAGTACATGTGTCCGTCAATGTATTGGAATGCTCCCGTAACATCTGTGGGTAGTCCAGGGAAAATATCTTTTATTTTTTGTCCTCTATTCTGGACAGTTTCCAAGCTCTCGCCAAATTCAATATAATTACTGTTATTATAAAATATATATATTTTCCCATGATTGCTTTGAAACATTGTGTTTATTTGGGAATTTTTAGGTATAATTAAATTATTCTCCTCAAGTATTTGTAGAGCGAGAAAATCTGCTACATAGTATTTACGGTCATTGACTGCTATTAAATTATTTGAAGAACTTTGAAAAATTTGAATTACAGGGCCCACTTCTTCAGGTAAATAATCATCGAGTATTTCTGGTTGCGAAGGAATAAGTTTCGAGTTCAAATCAATTTTCCATAGGGAATTTTCATTAATAATATATAAATGGTAATTTTCAAATTCACCAGCCATGGCCGGTGTTATGTCGCATAAATTTTTATCCGGTTCATTTGGTTGATGTCTATGATCAAGTGTCTTTGTAGTCGGTGGTGGACGAGATGTGGGTTTGAAAGGATTATTTACATTTGTATTGATTGGTCCATAAAGAGCTTCAAGGGCCATTTTATCATCCTCATCCAATTTAGGAGCAATGTTGAATTGATACCATGGATACATTATTGCTGACTCAATATCACTGTGAGCAATTCCTAGGATATGTCCAATTTCATTAATTAATACCATAAGTAGACTAGTCTGATCTTCTGAACTTGATCCATCCAAACTTAAATCCCACTTTTCATCAGCATCAATATGAAGCTCTACACAACTGTTGCCTTTTGGGAAATAAGCATGTGCCAACACCTTTCCGGGACCATCAAATGTACTGGAGCACTCATCTCTACCTTGGCAATCTGCTCGAAAATAGTGCCTTCCCCGTACAACTGTAATAGTTATATCGGGAGCATAAGGCCGTGTTTTGTGTATTAATTCAAATTTAAACTTTGAACTGTTACTCCACACTTCAAAAGCCTTTTTGGTTACTTCAAGATATTCTGGAGTTGCCTGAGGGAAATACCATTTCAAATCAAATTTTGACCATTTTGATTTAACTCTAAAAGAATGATCATCGTCGGAAGCTGCTTCACTTACAGCACATCTTGGTCTATTTAGAAGTTGAATTGTTTTTTCATCTGATTCTCCCGTTGCAGGGATATTATATCTTTCTTGAAAACTCAACAAATAATCCTCAAGTTCAGTCAAATAATTTTCATTTGTGTACCCGAAACGTTGTAAATACTTCATAGCGTACTGTTGGTCGATAACACATAGCGCTTGGCAGAGCGCTGCCGCTAATATAATTATTAACATGATCTTCACCCTACTGTTATCTTTAAAAAACTAATCCCCAAACACATTATTAACAACATATATATATTTTCAAAAAAACCTCCCAAAGACTCAACGTTACACGTTGCCTTTGACGTAGCACGCGACGTGCCACGCATATTTCAGTTCAAATATAGCATGTTACTTTTAAGCCCCCCGGTATATTACGAAATTCGTTATTTCGTACTATTTCAACATAAGTTACTTCTAAGTCCTCCGGTAGGAACCAAAGACTGGCGCACCGCCTTATCATCCTAACGGATCTTTCTCGACAACGTCACACTTTACAGCAAGAAGCGTACGGTGCGCGCGCTGTTATCGACCGTGCCGCGCCGCCTTATCATCCTAACGGATCTTTCTCGATTACGTCACATTTTACGGATCTTTCGGTGGGAATACTTTCTCTGTCAAACTCCTACCTTATTACAGCATATAATACACTTCTTCGCATTCTATACACAAGTGAGATCGCTCTCGCTGCCGGCTCGGTTGAACGGGAGCGCGCGTGCGCGACGACAGCAACACTACCTTTTTTCGAATCTAATATTTGGAGAGTTCCATGGCTGAGTGGGTTAGGCGTATAGCTATGAATGCGAAGGACCCGGGTTCGATACCAGGAGAAAACAAAATTTTTTCAATAATTTAATAGTTTAAAATTACGGATTGAAAATGGCAGACTGTTGCGTCGAATGGCGGCGCACAAAATTTAATAATTCAAAATTACGGATTAAAAATGGCGGCGCGATGTGACACGTGACGTTTGACGTGACATGTGAAGTTTGACAGATGACATGTGACGTTTGACAGATGACATGTGACGTTTGACAGATGACATGTGACGTTTGACAGATGACATGTGACGTTTGACAGATGACACGTGACACATGCGCAGTCTGCGACACGTGAGTCTTGCACATGCGCAGTCCACTTCCGGTCTAGTAATGGCCTAGTATATCTACTCACACTCACTAAAATATTCAAGTCAAAATCATTAACAATCATTATCAAGTAGGTCTAATATGTTAAGATATTTCACTAATACACAAATAATGTAGTTGGCAGTTTTTTTTAGATGTCGTGTTGTGTCAATGTTAAAAAAATAGTTTTGTCATTTTTGAATTACTTGCTGATAGATAATAAAATAATAAATGGTTTCTTACAAGTCTTGAGTTTATTTAACCTCACCAGTTCAGGTTATGGGCTATTAAAATTACAAATATATAAAGCAAGTTCAAGTTGATCGAAAAGTCTAGCTCTTCAAATATGGCAAGTACAAGTAGTACAGTGGTAAATATGCCGCAGATGACAAGTTCAAGCAATTTTAATAATTGGAAGTTTTGGGTGAGAACCATACTAGAAGAAAGACAAATATCTAGTGCACTAATAAATACGGAAGCTGACTTTACAGAAGATCGAGAGAAAAATGATTTCAAATTGAAAGATGCAAAAGTGAAGAGCATCATCGTTCAATGCTTAACTGACAAACAGCAAAAGATATGATGAAAGCTTTACAAGATGTATTTGAAAGAAAAAGCGTGTTTACCAAACTAACTCTGAAAAGAAAATTACTTACGCTTAAATTAAAAAGAAATGACAAATTAGAAGATCATTTTATGGTATTTGATACACTCATTAGAGACCTCGAAAGTGCAGGATCGAAAATGGAAGAAGAAGAAGAAGAAGTATGCCATTTGCTTTTATCTTTGAATAATGAATATGAATATGTAATCACAGCGATTGAGACAATGAATACTGGTGTCACGATGGATTTCGTAAAGTCAAGACTCTTAGATGAAGAAATGAAAGGTAGAGCGAAACAAGGGCAGAATGTTGACAATGAAATGTCCTTTTGTGCCTGTTATAAATGTGGTAAAAGTGGCCATAGGTTTTCAGAGTGTCGACAAAATGCAACAAGAGGGTATTCAAGAAGAAATTTCAGTGGACGTAAAAGCTACAACAAAAATTCTCACCAAAATACCAGAGGTAATAGTTCGGGATACAACAGAGGTCATGACCAACCTCGTCAACAGCAAACTCAATGTAGTAGTCGTGCAAATAAAGCAGATGAGATTGCATTCATAGCATCAAGTGCTACTCCAGGCTTGAAGAACGTGAACAGTTTTATTTTGGACTCTGGGTGTACTCAACATATGGTAATGGGTGAAATGGAGAAGTATATGACAGATATTCGAGAAATTGAAACCGTCAAAATTGGTACCGCTAAAAATAATCAAGTTTTATATGCCAGCAAAGCAGGCACAGTTAAGGGATTTTGTCAAGGTAAAGAAATTAAAATAGATGCTATAATCGTACAAGGTATGTCACACAATCTGTTATCTGTAGCAAAGTTGATAAAAAAGAATTTTAAGGTTGTTTTTGATAGCAAAAAGAGTGATAAACAATATGCAGTTTTATCTAAAGATAATTTTTGTTGAGTTAACTGTATAAACCCTCACTTCGTGGAATCTACTCATCATATGGTTTTAAATGAAACTAACTGTTTCTAAATGAAAAAAATGTGTAAATTGCAAGTAAATTGACAATTGTTTCGATAAATATATCATCGTCAGAATGACAGAAGTTACTTTTGACATGATGTATACTTGATATATATTTGGCTAGTCCAAATAGTGCCCTATATAGTTTTCCTGGTTTCCTATATCATTGCACATGCTGACGAAAAATGTTATGCTCAAGGCACTGGCAGTGGTCCATATAAAAAAATTAATTTGCAGTGCCTTTTGATATTCTGAATCTATCAAAAAGCTCATTTTCCGTCCACTTTTCAAAATGATTTTCTCTTGCTCGAAATATGCGAGCGTTTTTCCTTAAACCTAAAACCCAGCATAAAATCTCCAATAAGGTATAAAAGTCGTATACAAATAAGTAAGTGAACCTTCTACTTCTCTTATCATTTCTAGAAAATCCTCATTATCCGTTAATTCTTCAAAATAATCCACGTTTTCCATTGTAAACAATAAAAAGTTGTAAAATTATAGTATATGACAGTCAATCATAAGATATGTCACATCAGAATTTGACGTTTATTCCATGAACTTTAGTTAAACCACCATTTTTGGTGGTTTCAGTGAATTGCATAGTTAACTCATGAGTTAACCAAAATAATTCTTGACTACGTTTCGTACAACACTCTAATAGCTGATCATGGGTTAACCATAGAAATAATGTTAACTATGCTTTATACAACTGGCCCTAAGAGTTAGCTGACCTTTAAATTTGATTTTGTTTCTAATTTTTTTTTCAGGAGAGAGCATTAGTGGCACCCTAGAATTGCTTTTTTTTCTAGTTCTGCTAAAATTATAATTTTTTTCCTAAGATCAATAGGGTAACAAAGCCCAAACATCAATTATCAAATTCCCCTTCCATTTTTGTCTGTCGATGTTCGGAATCCCAATTTTCGAGCGGAAGTCTATCTTTCCACTAACTGCCACTTGCCACCTTGAAGGTGGTGAACAATTTTCTATTGTCTAGTTGGTGAGTTAATCATTGTATTTTCCCTAGGTTATTTTCTAGTGCTCACAGCTTATCTATATTTATTGCTCATTTGCTAATTCTTATTTTTTCCAATATTAAGGGAACAAAACAAATAGAATAAAACAGATCACTGTTAATTTGTATTTCAACACGTTGAATTCGGGTTTTGTATGCGCTATAGCATATTAAGCTCCTTTTTCACCTGATCTGTTTAGGTTGCAAACCCTTCAGATTAACAAAACAACTGGTAGGAGAATTCAAATGCTTGATCATGTTTCAGCTGTTCCGTCGAAAACTTCATACTAGCATACCTTTTTGTGGACAATTTCATTAAGTATTTATTTCTTCAAACTTTCTTGTCACTGGAAGTTACCAAAACTAGTAGTGGTGGCAATATTCAATGTGCAGGAGTAGGCCAGGCCAGTAGTGTTAGCAGAAGCTTTAATAAAGTTGTGAAACTTATTATTTATATTTTCAAATGAAAACTGTGAAGGAATGAAGACAGCTTTGCAGTGCCAACATAAATTGATCTTTTATGATTTGCCGGAATTATATTTATCGCCGACACGTCTTTATTTCCTTCACGTCATGTGAAATCCGCTCACCAAAAATTCAGACTTTTCCTCAAGAATGACCAATTTGGTTTGCGAGCGAATTTCACAAGGTGAATCATTTCACCAACGTATTTATTCATGCATCTTTGAAAATAGGCACCCTGGTGTGATGAGAATCCACAAGTTGAAAGAATTTGATGAATAATAAAAATTTTTACATTCAATTTTTTCTAATACCTTGAACAGAAAATTTGTTGTAATAATAAGATTGTTGAGGGCGGTCCTACATACAGTTGCGTCAAGAACAAATATGCCAGACTGGAATAATTTTTGTATTCATTCAGTCAAAAGGCCATCGTAAATTGAAAAAATATGTAGAACCATTTTATGAAAAAAAAAATAACATCCGTGAAAGACTACCAGACCAATGGTTTTTCTTCTTCTTTTTTAAAATTGATAAAACATTTTTTTTGTACTTGATCTGGGTGATCCTTTGACGGCGGTCGCAACTTTGACTACTCCTGCTGTACAGGTTTAGTATTTGTTTGGCAAAACTTGATGCCTATACAGAGTTAGTTTCAAGTTTGGAGTGTATCAATTATTTCGGATACTGATCGCACGATTTTCATAGATATTATGGTGGTATTTACATTGTTTTGAATTTCCCCTTTTTTTGAATATTTGTGAACTTTGCTTTTTCGAATAGATCCCCTGTATATTTTTTGACTTCCAAGGTCTGCAGAAAATACTGAATATTCCTCATGGAATGTTCCCCATAACTAAATAACATCATTTTTAAGCTCACATTATCTTCGCCAAGGTTGAGTTATTTCATTTTAGATGGCTATGACTGCTACAATACTACAATCAAGTCAGAATGATCGTATTTCTGAAATAGCACGAATTGGGATTGTAACGATATTTTGATATGCGTAAAAGTCAATGCGTAATATAATATCCTGAGTGAAGTCCCATGACAAGATCTACTGTAAAAATTAGTGGAAGAGTTTAACAAAACTGGTTCAGTGGAAAATTCATTTAAATCGGGGTGCGGAGAAACTGCATTAACTTAAAAGTAATATTCGGATGTTTGTGTCCTGTTATGAGACCATACACATCACTTGATCAATTATCCAGGAAACTTGATATTCCTCAAACATCCGGCATGAGAATTTTAGGTGAGAATAAATTCTATCCATACAGAATGGAATTAGTTCAAGAGTTGCCACATGATGATTTCGATGGACGTGAAGGGTTTGCAGACATACTAATGGGAAAATTTTACAACTGAAATGATTCATATTTACCGAGTAATGTTATATTTTGCGATATGGCTAGTTTTTTTATCACTGGAAACGTGAATCGGCATATTGTAAATACTAGTCACGTTACAATTCTAGTTGAATGCGTGAGTCCATTCGCAATATCCAAAAGAACTGAATGTATGGGTTGGAATGATTGGCTATAAAATAATTGGTCCCTTTTTGATTGATGGACACTTGAATGGTCCAGCGAATTGAGATTCATGAGAAAACACTATTATAACTGAGTTGACTACAAAAAGATGATACTCCATCTCACTATGACCGTGTAGAGAGACAATACCAAAATCATGTGTCTCCCAGATGATAGATTTTTGGCATAGTTTCATCGAATGGCCCATGCGATTACTCGACATGAATCTTTCAGACCATTTTCTGTGGGGTCACGCGAAAAATATTGTTCATGAAACAAAACCTGTCATATCCAGAAGTTATAAGATCACCGCACAGATAAGAAGAATTGAGCAATCAGAGATTTGCAGAACATATTACAAAGTTTGAAAAATCGCATAACCTGTTGGAGTATTGGGACATTTTAAGCATCTGCTGTGATAGCTTCTACTCTATATGCTGTGAGACTCCTTATTATTATTTTTCCACTACTCAAATGTAGACTTATCTATAAATAATATATATTTGAAGATTTGTCTTGCGGTAGCAGCAGTTTCGTTAAGCTTTTCAATAATTCACTGACAGTAGATCTTGTTATGATACTTCTCTTGGAATATAAATTGCTATTGATCATTCAAATGTAGCCACAACTCCGAAATTATGGCTTTCATGTATAGAGAACATTGCTTGTAAAATATTCAGGGTTTCTTGAGGATTTTGAAGGGCAAAAAAATATATAAGGTTATTCATTTGCAATAACAAGGTTTCATATTATTCCGGAAGAAAGACAGATCTGACAACAAAACAAATACGACCATAATTTATCATACATATCACAAGCTCCCTGCACCCCAAAATCTATAAAATTTGTGCGATCCGTTTCTGTGTTAATTGGGCGTTCCATACTTACAATTTACTCTGTATAATCACATGCGGCACCTTTCCTTGCCTTCTGGCTTTCCGTTGTCATTTATACCATAATGGCCAGGAGTTTAGACCAGAGATAGTATGTTGAGTTTTCCCATTTAGAAGTGCACTTTTTGACAGTTTGATATCAATTCATACGTTACACGGTAAAAGCATGAAATAATTCAATCATGGGAACATTTTTCAATCATTTTCAAGAAACAGGTGTCTCAAAGTGGTAAATACAGGGCCATATTAGGAAAATCTCACGGATTAAGTAGAATAAGACAGAGTCTCTGAAATAGAAAGATCCTTGAAGTCGTCCTTTCATTCGCTTCGCTATCGCATCTTCGGTCATGTTCAGTGAGGCTCGAAAACGACCAAACTCAGTTACAGAGTACGAAATAGCGAAATAGCGAAGATAATGAAATCTTCATCGCTTTGTTACAAAGTGGCAGTCCGGGACAATTATTATAATAAATATGAACAGAACTCTTTCCGGGTGAAAATATCGATAAGTATGTATCTATATTATTATGTTTAACATTTTATTCCATCAGGAAATTATGGCTAATATATTTATAACACTTTTTTTATGGTCCTGTCAACCAAAATAATATCTCTAATGGCCTTTTATCACGTCTCCTGTAATGAAAAAATTTATTTCACTCTAACTCTCCCACATTTTAGAAACCTCCTTTTTTGAAGAACAGAACTTGGTTTGTCCATTTCAATTTTTTTTGCTGCTCCTTATTGCTTGGTTGCAGAATGGCAAACAATTATTTCCTTCTCAAAGAGGCATAATAATAATTTTCTCTCAAAGCCGGTATATGTTTCTAGTGCTGCCTTCCACTCGATGTTAGACGCAAGTGTTTGAATGAATAATGCTATTCATTAGATTTTTCAGTCAATTAGAATTATCGCTTATGGAGCCATTGCGAAGGTACAACACTATTATTTCTTAAAAATCAGAAAACATATGACATGCTACAAGATGGTATGATAAGAATGTATCACTCTTCAGAAAAATTCGCTATCGAATTACGCAGCAAGAACGAACAGACTTGGATAAAATGGCACTCAATGCCAAAAGCATCAAGTATCTTTCAAGCATAAATTCAGGTTCAGGTGTGTTGGAGCACTGAGAGCACATTTCTGTACTGGAGACCCAGCTGAAATCACATTGATACATCAATACCAGTCAAGGGAATTCGAGTATGGTAATATTATCTTGACATCTATTGATAACACGCTTCACTTGAATATAACAATTATTGTTACAAGGAACTGTAAATAAGTGAATAGCTGAAAGACCGATATGGTTTTTTTGTCAATATAGAATTTTTGTTTATTGTTGGTTGTGGATATGTCGCTATTGTTGCATTCTTAGCATTCCCTTTGCTGGTGTTAATATGTTAATGTGATTTCAACGTGGTCTAAAGTCAAGAGTAATGCTCTCGGAGCTTCTGGACGAATGATATATACCATGCACTGATGAGTGGCAAGTACGCCGAAACCGGTCTGCACGTAATATCGTCCCTTCTAATCACAAACCAGAATGGTTGGTTCTATTCTGCAGATATCAAGGCCCATTTAATATTTGGAAGTGTAATGTGATGACTGTGGTGGCATATTGTCCCTTAATGAACGGTCTGCTCTTTGAAAAGTGATTTTTAAAAACTTCATGAGGCGTTATAATCATGTGATACTATTATCTTGGTATCTAACTTCATATCCACTAAATGCCCGACTAATTTAGATTATATCCATGATATACCAAGCTATATCACAAATATTTCATATTCAGATATGCTTTTGAATGAGTGAGTACTATCGATTTCTTGCAAAATTGTGTCTATATAATTTGGGTCAATTTTCTCCCGGTGTATTTTTTCTATGGCTAGTTTTGTCAAACTCATTTTTCTGGATTTATCTCCTTTCAAACTATTTTTTCCCAATACCATTTGTAACAAATGCCTTTCCAGCTATTACTCAATAAATACTTTCATACTATAGGATAGATTTGTTCATCAACAAACATATAAAAGTGATATATTATTAAAAAGAGCCAATTATGAAATAAGCTTTAGTGATGTCGTTTGTTACCGTTCAATATAAACCGTAGGTACATTGTACTCACCCATAATTCATTTAGTTAAAATATGATATACAAGTCACTTTCCAGACTGTACTTACATCTTATAGAAAATGAATATTTAACTCCTCGGCACACCTATAACGCGGCTTTCCACTTGAGGGATGCTGTGAATTGGCTTGAACTCTTTAATTTATTTTGGATACATATACTCCAATCCCAGTCCCTCCCATCACTCTAGAATCCTGTTTATACCATTGAATGAAAGACTGGTTGAAAATAAAAAGATAAGATAGTTGAGTTCCCGATAATTATTTTCAATTTCTTGTTTTTGAGAATAAAACTCACTTCGTTTCTCACAAAGAAACATTTCATTTACTCGTTTTTTCCTGGAGTGAATGAAAAAATCCCCTCGTAATAATTTTGAAAACTTAAGAATATTCTATTGTATTGCTGGTAGTACCTATGTAAAAGTATGTAAATATCTTCCCATTCACTACAATACAAATTTTTTTCAAAGTTATATCTTTGGATCAAAAAGATCTTGGGGCTAGTCATCGAATATCATCAAATTGGAAATTCTGTTACTTCCTGGATTTTTGATTGAATTGCCATGATTATACTACACAGTTTGTGCTCTTCAAAAAGTTACAGCATAATAATTCCAGGTCTCCATAGTTTTGTTATTCTCTAAAGAAAGGTGCTACACAATACAGCTCGGTAAATGATATCGATAACCGATATATTGTCTGCACATTATGATTTATGATTCACAAAAAGTTTGTATTGTGACTGAAACTATGTCAAGGATGAAAACATCAATGGTCTACTAACCACTATTATTATCAACAGCTCCGTTTCCCAATTTAGGGCCACATTTATATGAAAAATAATGAACTTTCCATGAAAATATGGAAGTAGACGAGTAGAATGGAATAATTTCAAGAGACTTTTTCTTGTGGACGTTTTTCAATAATTTTCCAGTCTACGAGTATCATACTACCTGTCAAGAAAAAACCAGGAGTTGATAACAAGTCCGCTTATGGAGATTGTTCAAATAATTTATTTCGATAAATTGCCATAGTTGTTTTATATACTCAAGAAGAGTTTAACCATCACTTTCATTTCAGTTTGTTCACAATGCTGTCAGTTAGTCGATTTCCATAATGGAAGGAAATATAAAATGTCTTAACTTCTGCATTTTTTCAAATGTCCTCATGCCAGAAGCACAAATACCGAGTGGCTTATACAGTACATACTTTTATGAAAAATCCCGTCCATGTTAAATTTGAACTATAAATGGACAGTCTTCAACGTGAAAATGCAATAACTACCTCCAGTCCCCTTCGAATAACATGTACAGCCCCAATTTCTCAAATGATGCTGTGATATATCCTTTGAAAGTTCTCTTTATTCTTTATTCAGGAATGGTATAATTGTTTCAAGTTTATTGGAACAATTCATCAACACCATTATCATTATGGCCGTTCAATTCCGCAATAATTAAGATGGAATGAAATAAGATCATGTGGTTACCGAAACTCGCTACAAAACAATTTAAAACTATAGTACATCTGTACAAAATATTCACTGCTAACGTCTTGGAAACATCCTTATCTTGAATAAAACTGTCTTCTAGCATCATTGAACATATCAGGCTTGATCTACCTAGTCGCAAGCATAATTCGTTCTTTCAAGTCATTTGAATCGAATGGTTCAGCTTTCCACTCCACATATTTCCATAAGAATAAATCCAATGATAAAAGATCAGTTGCTCACACTTAGGGCCGCGCCGACCTCTCACAGCGCCTGTGTGCGAAACCCATGAAGCTCCTTTTTTCTCACGAATCGTGATGTTTCAACATAATTTTAATTCTTATTTCTTAATTTTAACCGGCATAAATGATCTCTAGTTTTATATAATTAGATAATATGTATTTTCCTGAATAGGTGAAACCAGTTCGCTTTGTAACGTTATATTTGACCACTATCATTGGAATATTTGAATATCTACCGGACGGCGAGTAGCCAGTCCTTTTTTCTTATCAACATGTGATTCTCGTCGAAAACCTGTAGCACCGATCATCGCTAAAAGGCAAAATTTTTACATTTAATGTGCGACGAATAATCTCCGTTGGTGAGGTTCAGTATACACTGATATTGGTCAAACATTTCAATTCTTTCCTCCTATACAGAGATAGAAATTAAGAACACACTACGAATACGTAAATTCTTTCTCGAAGCGGAGCATGTGAACAGGAAAGAAATATGTAACGTATGTCGATTGCTCATCGCATAGTCAACAATTAAATAGCGAGTAGTGAGAATAAGTTTTCTTTCTCCTGTGAACCATGAAGCAGTCGAGTTGAGTTTTAAAATTTATCTTTTCTTTAAAATTTCATCTTTCCTAAAGTGCATTCAATGTGAATGGTAAGTTGCATTTACGTATATGCTTTTCGTTTTTAATTTTTGCTTTTATAGTTTTCCCTTCTAGTGATAAGCGCCAGATACACACATACAATGATATTTTTTTATCTTGTTCTCTTTCTTTTTCTAGTTTTTCTTATACAGTTGATAAAAGGTTCACATGTATATAGTTGAAGTCTTTAAAATATGTATATTCAGTTAACTAATTAATTCAATCTAAATACCAACTTAGAATATTATATTTCCGGACCACATTTTTTTATTACATTTCTTTTATCGCCTTCTGTGATTGAAATAAGTAGTAAAATTGAGTTTTTATATTATTTAGCTGGAACGCTACCGAAACGTCGGAATAAAAAATATAAAAATACATTATTGTGGTTTGATTCCCAAAAAATAAGAGAAAAATAGTTATTTTCCTAACAAGTGCGGAAAGTGATACTTTCTCGAACGACGCGGAGCGGAGTTTGGGCAAGCGGTCAAGGCGGGAAAGATACTTTATGCATGAGTTAGGGACATTATTTTTTCTACGACCGTATATACCATTATATATCATTTTACCAGTATACCAGTATATATCATTTTAGTTGTATTTTTATCACGTTCTTTTTCTTGTTTTCTTTTCCCTATTAAATTCTTGTAACCAGATTATTACTTTTTTCAAAATCTTGATTACTAACACTTATCGTGAAATAGTATATTAAGTATCAAGAACGGTAAGGGTTGTTTACCGGTCGACACAATTTTGCTGGAGACCGGTATTTTCCTCAATGTTCGAAATGCTTATACCATTTTTTGCGCGATCGTATTGAAATATCGAATTTGGAATAAAATAATTTAAATTTCTTCGAAATGAACGAAATGTCAAAAGTGACATTTATCCTTCTCGATAATTTGCATTTTGGTGGAATTGTTTTCATGCTATTCATTACTTTTTATATTTCGTTCTGTTCGATTCTGTTCATTGAAAAATATCAATCTTCTTATTTTTTTGTTCCTTTCGTGTAATGAATGAAGTAATATATTATTTAGGACCACTTAAATGTATGTAGGGCTGAGACGTTATTAATTTACCGACGTCTGAACGGTAAGTAAATCACTTACCGACGTGTTAGACTTAGAAACCAGTAAACAAAACCTACCGACCTGACAACCGATGCTGTAAATAAACAAAAAAGACCGATCGTGCAAAAACACGTTAAAACAATCAGTAACACAAAAACTATATACTGTTTTTAGTACCTTGCACACACTTCCGATTGAAATAAATTATTTTTTGCGTGATCGATCTTTTTTGTTTATTTACAGCAGCGGTTGTCAGGACGGTAGGTTGTGTTTACTGGTTTCTAAGTCTAACACGTCGGTAAATGATTCACTTACCGTTCAGACGTCTGTAAGTGAACTACGTCTTAGCCCTACATATATTTAAGTGGTCCTGAATAATATATCACTTCATTCATTACACAAAAGGAATAACAAAAAGTATGAAGATTTATATTTTATTAATAAACAAAACCGAACAGAACAATATGAAAAGTAATGAATATAATAAAAACAATTTCACCAAAATGCAAATTATATTTTAAACTGATCGAGAAGTATAAATGTCATTTTTGACATCTCGTTCATTTCGAAGAAATTTAAATTATTTTTTTCGAAATTCGAATTAAGTATTTCATTTCAATACGATCGCGCAAAAAATGGTATAAGCATCTCGAACGTTAAGGATAATACCTGTCTCCAGCAAAATTGGAAGCTTCGCTGCGCTCAGCCTCCAAACATTGCTGTCGACCGGTAAACAACCCTTACTGTTCTTAATACTTGATATACTAGTTTGGCTCTCTTGTTTCTTAAAGTCGGGTTGCGTTCATAAATGTATTTAAGCAAACTCATAGCGGCTCTTTCGATTTTAACGCTGAGGTCGTAATTAATGTAAACTAAAGCCCACTGCGTAAAATTAAACCACAAACGTGAATATTATCTTGGGACACATGTTCAATAAGCACAATATTATGTTTTGTTGTTTACGGAGGCATTTGTTGCGTCTATTACACCTTTTTACTTATCGATACACCACTACAAAGAAATATAATAATGTTGTTGTGTAAGTGTGAAAATAGTATATTAAAGTATAACTGGATATTAAGGTCTTTGAAACACGCGCGATTTTTCGAGCACGGCGGCACGACGTTGTCCTGGAAATGAGAAAAACATGAACTTATTTGTATTTTGATGGAAGTTCAACCTTATTGAGTTTTGTGAATGTCAATAGTATTGATTTAAATACCATTTCCTAGGATTTCAAAAATCGAAATATTAATATTTCAAACAATACCAACGGCACTTTCCATTTTAATTTATACATTTGACATTGTTAAATATTGTTCGAATGAAAGTTTTGACGTTACAAACTACTCCTGTCAGATCAATGATGAAACAATTGTCATTTAGACATGATTTAGACCATAGATTTAGACTTCGTTTCTCGAGTTGTTGATGTTGCCACGGTAACTTTAAAACACGCGCGTGTTTTAAAGTTCGATTTAAACACACTGAGGGCCTGTTTTACAAAAGAGATTTATACTAGGTATAGTTATACTTGGTATAAAGTTATACCAAAATTTATACCTAGAATAAAATTAGTTGGTTTTACGATGCTTTTTTACATCGGTATAGCAATTATTACTCCAAGAATTGCTATACCGGTGTAAAAAAGCATCGTAAAACCAACCAGTTTTAAACTAGGTATAAATACTGGTATAACTTTATACCCAGAATAACTATACCTAGTATAAATCTCTCTTGTAAAACCGGCCCTGAGGCGTGCTTTAAATAGGTAAAATGGTTCACCAATAAAAAAAAATAATTTCGATAGCGGCGCCTCTTTTGCCTTGGCGCCTGAGTGCGCCGCACACTTCGCAAACATGGGCGGCGCGGCCCTGCTCACACTGGTGATTCTATCGATCCGCGCCTCCCGTTTAGTCAAAAAGTTCAATTATCGGAAAACATAACGCCTTCTAATTGGACATCCCCAATATAATTTGATAATTGTTATCCAACATGTTATTACTCCAATCAATCTGTCGGAGCCCCTTTGTTAAAATGTGAACAGCAAAAAAATATGGACACATAGGTCGTGCGATTTCAAAAAAGATAGCGTTTAGTGCAGTAGCAAATTCAATCGTGAACATGTGCAAAGAAATTCGTAAAAGTGCAAAAAACGGTCATTTGCGTTGAAAAAAAAACTACAACTCCTGAAAAAAAAATTGGATATCGGTTCAAAAATATTTCTGAGAGAAGCGGGAAAACCCACCGAAGATGGCGTTATTCTATTTCTTGCAAAAAAAATTATTTCTCAATAAATCCACTCGAAACATTGTTGTCCCTTTGTCAGGTCCCGGACTTTTACCGAACTCTGTATAAATATGGGCACATAGGTCGTGCAATTTCAAAAAAGATAGCGTTCAGTGCAGTAGCAAATCCAATTGTGGATGTGCGAAACAATTCGCGAAAGTGCAAAAACGTTTTTTTGCGTTCAAAGAAAAACTACAATTCTTTGGTTCATGGAAATCAGTTTATAATTTTCCGAGAAAAACGGGAAAACCCACCGAAAATAGCGTTTTCCTATTTTTTGTAATTGAAAATTCATTTTTCAAAATGCACAAATGCATTGCGGAATAATGCAGAGTTCACAGACTTGTTTTTCAATAATAACATTTCCTTTTTTCATGGCATTCGATTTGCAGTTGCAGAAGTTGATAGTGCTTTTTAAAAATAACATTTTGCAAAAAAAAAATATTGTAGGACTTCAGGGAGCCGGTCAGGGAGCCAGGATAATTTTTTTTCCCAAAAATCCACTAATGGCGTAGTTTACATGGCATCAACTTCTTTCTTACTGCTAATTAATCTTAAGAACTCATACTTAAAAAAATACATTGAACCTGTGCAAAATTTGGAAATTGTTTGAAGCGTGACTGAAAATGATGCGTCCGAGCGCGGCGATTGGGGGGAGCGCCGTCGGTTCCCTCGTAACCATCTTAAAACCGTAATCACGTGTTCAAAATTCATAACGCTTACACTGTAAGCGTTAGGTTAGGTTACACAATCATCAATATCTTTGCTTCTCATTGACGCAAAAAATTCCTCTTATAATTTTTTGGGGTAGCACGCCGAGACTGATGCAAACATGTATTCTCATTTGTGAAAGCTAGCAAAAAAACCCAGCTAAAACCCAGATTTATTATTTGTTTCATTCTACTCACTGTACAAAAAACGTAGCTGTCAGACTCAATAATTTGACTACTGTTTGTCACATTACATAAAAGAGATTTTAATGTACATAACTACATTTTAGTTTCGTTTCACTCTTGATCCAACAATCTTTTTTTTTTTTGTGTGAGAATCTTCGTCACTGCCTGGTTCACTTTCTATGATTTCCATTTTTTTATGCATAGCTGTATCTACATTTCCAATATTTTGTGGGACTTCTTCAGGTTGACTCGAAATTGGAGCATTTTACAGGGTCACAGTGCAGACAAATGAATTATTTTTTTCACACCACATGACTTGGTGTTTTGCACCCAACTGTGCAAGAGCAAGGAATCTTATTAGAAATTTCTTCTGATATTAACGGGTCAGCGGTGTAAACAGGTGATAAACACATTATTATGTATTTTCCAACCCCAAGAAGTGACGTCCAATTTATTTCCTAGTCAAGCTTGGACCTGTAAATGTACTCGAAAACCATGCTGGATAGCTGCTTCTTCAGTGAGTGGAAGAGTTTTTATGTAAAAGTTAAACGACACGATGATCTTTAAAAGTGCTTATAGTGGAGATCATTCAATTGGTCTTCTTTTTTTGTATTGAATGATGCGACAAATATTTTGTGTATTTTGTACAATTTCCAAATTTAAAGTAGTAGTGAGTAAACTATTTATTCCATTATTTGTTTCAATTTATTGATTATAAAAACAAACGTATTAATCATCATTCTGGGAATTATGAAAAATAATGTATCTTTTGACATTGAAAATACTCCTTCAGATATTATGGAAAATTCTCGAACTGCAACCGAAAAATTTGTTACCTAAGGTTTCAATACAAAATTGTTCAAATTTCACGATTAATCAAACATTCAACTGATTTTTGTATTTATATTCATCTTGTAAGTTCTTTCTGTTCAAAGCTTAAATACAATAACCGTATTTCTTTCATTAATAAATGTGGTTGTAGCAAAATTATTGGATACAACTTGTACGCAAAATACGAAAGTGGCGCTTTGCGCACTAGTTGTACAACTTACTACATATTGTGCATACTTGCCGATGATATTTTCAATTGTTGTACTACGTTGCCAAACAACGCGATACAACAAAAAACTTCCTCCATCCAAAACATACATTGTATTGTCTGCAAATATGTTTTTATATCTTCATTTTCTTGTAAATTTATAGAAAGGTATTCCCTGAAATAGTAGTTTGTGCAACTGGTGTGGATATGGACAATCCACACGAGTCAAGCAGTCTACGACACATGAGAAATAATCCAAAAAATGAACATTTGAATAAACTGTAAAATAAATATAACTTGAAATTGAAAATTTTTAACAATTTTATTCATAATCGTACCAATTCCATTTTATGTCTCCACTAATTGTTTGTAATAAACGTACAGTTCTTGAATGTACAATTTGTATAATGTTACGGTTTCCCTTTTTAAATATGCGATGCTGTTATAAGTAGATGTTGCCAGTCGGACTCCCGCAGGACGGGTACCGTACCTTTATCAATAATAATGAATATTCTGCTAAATATATCAAGCGTCTACCTGTTGTCGTGTCGTCTACCGCGTGAGAGTCTTGTATGTTTACCACTCGACTACCAAGGTTTATACTAATGTTACGTCAGAAGTATTACATAACTTCATAAGAACTGACGTCCATCGAGATTCCCTTAAATACCCATTTTATTCTGTTTTTAATATTTGTTATTAATTAAAACGGATTATTTTATTTGAATTTAATTTTGAAAATTAATAATCTTGAACAAGTGCTTCTCGGAGAGACTTTTTTGACAGGTTATTTTGACGTTTCTTTGAAAAAAATATGAGTGACGAGTACTAAACGCGAATGCTGATTGGTGAATTTCATATACGTTCTCTTTCCATTCTGCAGGCTGTGCAGGAAATGGATAATATACATGTGGGGGTAGAAAAAAAATAACGGGTTGATAGTTAAAACATCTTCTTCGATCTTCATGCTTGATGTTATGGAACGACCTTCATTTTTTGATATTACAATAGAAAACTGGTTCTCAGATGGTTACGAGGAAGCCGATGGCGCTCCCCCACTCCAGCGCCACTTTGAACTCGGACGCATCGCTTTCACTTACGTTTCAAACAATTTCCGAATATTGCACAGGTTCAATGTATTTTTCTCCAAGTAAAAGTTCTTGAGATTAATTTGCCGTAAGAAACAAGTCGATACCATTTTAAGTACGCCGTCAGTAAATTTAATAGTATATTACGCACGAAATGGAAAAGTTTATAAGTGCGTAATGGGATTACAGCTCGTGTAACGTACTATACCTGTTCTACGCCCTTTCATTTTCTTCCATCAAATAAAAAACATCGCAATTATTTAAACTTTATTATAATAGTTGTTTATAACGTACCTCTCTTTGGATTTTAGAGGTAACAAATCATTATGTGTATCTTGAGCTTTTTCTAAAATCTCCAGTAGAGTGCTCATAATTTCATCACTATCACTACTACTTTCAGACATATTAGTAGATAAAGTCGAGAAAATGTTCGGATACAATCGTATTTTGTTCAAGGAATTGACAATATAAATGACATGAAATTTATTTTCATAGCATGCTACTCAAGAAAACGTATCCTATTTTTGAAGAAATTGCATAATGTGCTGCCAACATTTGAGGGCATCACTATCTCAATCCTAAATATATCTCTCTAATGCTAAAAGTTTTTATGTTCTTTAAATGACTAAATTTGTGCAAATAGACCAAATAAAGTCTTACGTACATGAAAATTTGATTGTAATTTAATTAAACCAAGCAGTGTTTTCTTCTCAAAACGCACGTGTATGTAATGCATTATTATTATTTTTTTTTTTTGGCTTGGACTCACGTCATTCAGCCAGTCGCATCAGGAAAAATTTATATAAACAAAAAGAAAAAAAGAAAAATGAATCTCACTCATGCCTACATACTAGAAAAAATAAAAGTCGTAAATACCTAATGATACAACAGGGATATAACAGGGTCACACGCTTCTTGTCTAGGGGCCCTTCAAGACTTTTTAATATGTCACAAACAAAAATAAGGCCACGGAAAGATAGGAATAACAACATATGGGTTAAATAGAGGTAACAAGTCTGGTTCACACATTCACAAACGTACCTTTGATTTATGTATAAATTTCATCATACAATCATAGACTTCCATTTTATTTAAGGATGAAAGATGACAGATATTGAAAGGTGGGAAATAACCACTATTTATAAGATCTTTGATAAGGTTTTGTGATTCTAGCAAGTGAATACAGTTGAAGAAGGTACCCCTGGTGGGACACGAACCCACAGTCCCCGGCTTAGGAAGCCGATGCCTTATCCATTAGGCGACAGGGGCGTAATGCATTATGTGTATGTTATTGTTAAATGTCATTTACAAGGAATGTTGACAGTACGATTTTTGTCGTTTACAGACATGGGCGTAGAAAAAAAATTATCTTGGCTGCTTGAAGTCCTACAAAATCAATTATTGCAATGAAAAATTAGGAGGTTATTACGCTAAAATCATATATAATCAAAGTAATTCATTGATAAGCCTATAGTACAAGTCACCAAAACACTTCTTTTTCGCAAAATTGTAAGAATTAAAAATTTTTTTTCGGAAAAACCATAATTTTCGGCTTACTTACATCTACACTTTTTTTCAAAGTTTTAAGTGGATTGATCGGAAAATGAAATGAAATAGTGTGAAAAAATAAAAACCGCTATTTTCGGTGGGTTTTCACGTTTATCTCGGAAAATAATGAACTGATTTTCATGAACCAGATTGAATGATAGGTATATATCTACAACTTTACTATTCAACTCTCACTTTTGGGGGTTGTAGTTTGTGATAATGTGAGAAAACTTCCCAATATTTGCAAATACTGATATCCCTTAGTGAAGATTGCATTTTTAGAAGTGTCACAGCTTACGTTTTCAAGGATGAATTCATTGGAGACTCCTTTATAACCTGATTAATTCCGACACAAATTGGGCAACGACTCTTGAAAAACTGTAGTCCAGCTTTGCAAGAAGCTGTAGATAAAGCAAAGGCTTTAGAGTCTGCCGAAGTACATGCGATGTTCTATACAAACAACCCTCCACCGACTATTAATAGCATTACGTGCTGTACGCATGGTACAAGAAAAACGTAACAAGGTAGCAGAGTTGTTACTTGAACCAGACCAACGGGGAAAACAATGCAAACAGAAGACACTTGACCCAGCCATACGCGAGGGAATTCGGGAACACATCAAGTCAATACCTAAAATAGAAAGCCATTACACCCGAGCAAATACCTCCAGAGTATTCATCGATAGTAGTCGTTCATTGGCATAGAGATTATGTAGCTAACTGCAAAGAAAAGAATAAGCCATTTGGAAGCTATGTCATATTCCAACGAGTTCCATATTCCATATTCCGACGAGCTCATAACTACTGATGATTCAGGCAAATCTGCAGTGTGTATTCAGTTAATAAAATGCTGAAGCAGCTAAACAGTGAATGTCAAATATGGTAACATCTTTGTTAAACTATTTTGAACGAGAATGCCGAAATGGGGGCCCGCTTCTTCCGCTTACTGATGTGAGAGACGTGAGTAATAGTATTCGCTATTTGTATTCATTATTATCGATATCATTGTTACATATTTGAATTGTAACGCGTCTCTCTCCTACACGTGGCTTCTGCCACACGAACACGTCACTATGGACACCCTTGACGTAAAATCTTTCAACGGAATGCATGGGCGCCAGATTATTAACGTGGTTTGGTCCACGGCCCCTTGAGAGTTCCAGATAGCCTCAGATGGAGGTTACGGATAATTCCAGGGGTCTTGTTGAACTACTCCAATCAACTAATCTCAAATCCACCACCCGGATGAATCAAATATCGGTTTAGCCTCACATAACGACCCAATAACGAAATAAATAGGAGTTTTCCCTTTGCTATAATGATAATACACTTTGGTCTATTGTAGTCATAAATCTATAATGACTGACAAACTTACAAGGAGAAGAAAAGGGCGGACTCAACAGTCTGAGCAGATCAGGTAAGTAATACGAGGCGAATCGCCCGGGTAAACGAGCAAGCGTGACTGAGCCACATCCAAGTTCTGATATCCCTTTGGATTCAACGGAAAACGCGGGAAGCTACTATGAATCAATACAATTTCCAAGTAGGCCAGACGATAGGGGTAACAACTACAAGTAATTGGCAATACGTCGGTTTTTTTTTCATAAGTACCTTAAAGTATGTTGATCAGTATGAAAAAAGTGCACCAGTCTATCGATTTCCGAAATTGGAAAAAAAAATTTTTTTTTTTCGAAATTTTTCAATATTTCGCGCTGGGAGGGAGGTAGAGAAGAATGAGAAATTTCACTGTGTAGGGGAAGTGCTTCGCAACAAAAAAGGTGACAGTAACGGCCCAAATCTTGTTCAAATCGTTAAAAAGTGTATATCTGTCTACGTCCTAAAACTGAGCATAAACGATTGTTGGTATGCTTTAAAGCAGGCAAATGTATAAATCAAGTGGTTGGCAAAAATAGTATATCCAAAATACCACAAAAAATTGAAGAATATCTCAATCTTCCAAATGCCAAACATTACAGGGCACAGTTTCAGAAGAACTTCAGCAACTCTGTTAGTAAAAATTTCTGATCAAATTTTGGGAAATAATGTAGAACCTGAACTTGATCAAAATCAGCCAAGCACTACTAGATGTTACCACCATTACAATGTGCTAAGCGAAAATATTTCAAATACTAAAGCTCCTGTTCAAACCCTATCTTCTCCCAATGGTGTTCATATAAGTGCTGCTCAAAACTGCACATTCAATATAAACATAAATAATTCTAAAATATAATTAAACAATACTATGTACTTAATTGTATAACATATATTGATAAATTTGTTTAATAAATAATTCTTGTGTTCTCAATTATATTCGTTACTTATTTGTGTCGTAAATAAATTTTCAAAAAAAGGTGGGTAGGAGGAAAAATCATATGTATCACATGGGAGTAAAGTGCCTTTTCCTCCCTTGGATGTTTACTGCCCGACGCGAAGCGTCCTGCGGGAGGAAAAGTGGCACTTTCCTCGCTAGTAATACAAATAGCTATTTCCTAATTACGAAATACGGCACTTTTCATTATTTTGTAAATTTTAGGAATCTTGAATTTACAAGAAAATATATATATTAAATACTGTAACTCTAATAAAACTGGAGTAATTTTAATGGGGTTTGCGTAGAAATGTTGGGGAAATTTCTAAGATCAAGAATATACAGGGTGATTCATTACTAATTGGAAATAATTCAAAAGTAGAATCCTGACTTCAAATCATGGAGATTTAACCCAAAACACCTAAATAAAATGCTGCTACTAACTTAGTTATAGGGTGTTTTGTTTAAAAATTCAAAAACTATTTGTGCTCAGTACTTTAAATAGTATATTGTCTTATTAGGAGTAAAAGTATAACTTTTTGTGGCGAGTCTGAATGTTTGATGGCCGAACGTTAGTGAGGCCGACAATTTCAGACGTGCCACAAAAAGTGCTTTTGCTCCGCATGAAACATGCTATTTTTTCCGCAAACGGCATCCAGACTATAGAACTAATTAATATTTGAATAAAAATTCAAAACGATTGCAACGAAGTTGATGAATTCAGAGAATTATAATTATAAAACTGCGCACTACATTTCCGTGGTTACTGGTTTTGTGATTGCAAAGTCAAAAACAAATTTGACAGTTCAATAATATTTCATAATGTCAAAAATATTGTAAGTGATTTAAAGCAACAATTGGACTGTGCATTTTTGGTAAGTACTTGAGCATCAAAATTTCGTTTGTTGTAGTAAAGTGTACTGAAAGTTTCTTTTAGACTATATTATGTCGGATTCAGTATCCAACTGTACACCGCCCGACGTTGTTGACATTGCTATAGTTCAAATAATACCCTTCTTGGTGTGCGTCATCGCGATTGTTAATGTCTTTCTAACACATTACGTAGAAAGAAATGGAAAAAAGGCAGGTCTGTGATTATTCCTAATCAATGAACCGTTTAAACGTATTACAAACGTTAACGCTAATCTTTGACTTGAAAAAATTTGATTGGTTGATGTTTAGATTACGCTCAAGCTCAACCTATCAATCAAGAATTTAATACTATGAAGGCGTTACTTTCGTAGCGGCAATAAGTCTTACGTCTTTTTCTACTGTCACGCTGACAGTTCTTGACAGGTCTGTACTTTGTTGTTCACGGTCAATTATTATTTATGAAAAGTGAATATTAATCTTAATATAAATACAAAAAATATGCATGAATACACGGAAAAACATCAGTATTTTGAAAGTTCTCGAGTGTTTTGAGTTAGAAAAAGAAACTGGTAATTATTTATTGCATAGCCTTTTCGAATTTGGCTAAATACAATCCTGATGATGTTATTCATCAAATTTAAGGTTGGCTATATGTCAAAATAGCAAATAAAATAAACGACATGCCGAAAACCCGGATATACGTCACAATCGATGACGCACACCAAAAAGGGTATTATTCCAACTATAAGGCAGCTACGAATGATTTAATTCCAACTAAGTCAAGTAGAGTTTATAATCATGCTTACGAAAGATTTCTCACATGGTGCAATGATAAAAACATTTCAAACTATTCGGAAAATGTGCTACTAGCTTATTTTTTTGAAATGACAACTAAATTAAAAATGAAGAGTTTAACAATGTGGTCTCAGTATTCCATGATAAAATCATTACTGAATATTAAACACGGATTAGATATTAGCAAATATATGAAACTACGTGCTTATCTGAAGAAGCAGAATGAAGGGTATACTCCCAAAAAGTCAAAGGTATTCACAAAAGACCAGTTTGAAGATTTTTTAAATAATGCACCTAATGAGCAATATCTAGGAATTAAGGTTAGTTATAATATTCTAACCTGCATAAATACAATCAAGTTTTTAAATACATACTACTTTCAGGTTGTTCTAATAATAGGCGTATCTGGAGCATGTAGATGCGATGAAATGGTGAACATGACAATAGACGATATAGAAAATTTAGGATCTGTTATTCATATAAAGATTCCTGATAGTAAATCTAAAAAGCCACGATCGTTCACAATTATTGGAGGAAAATATATAAATCTTTACAGAAAATATACTTCCTTACGTCCACAAGCTATGGAAAGCCGACGCTTTTTTTTGAAATTTCAAAAGGGAAAATGTTATCGCATGGTCATGGGAATTCATACAATTAGTCACGTACCCAAAACAGTAGCTACTTATTTAAAGCTACCGAATTCAAAAGATTACACCGGCCATGCGTTAAGAAGAACTTCAGCTACTTTGCTTGTGGATGGAGGAGCTGATATTACTTGTTTGAAACGGCATGGAGGTTGGAGGTCGAGCACTATCGCTGAAGGATACATTGAAGACTCTTTGTCTAATAAAAAACAAACTGCAGAAAAAATCTTGATGTCGAATTCTTCTTCACTGTACCTGAATGCAGCTTCTTATGAGCGGAATTATGTCGACGTTGATGTAACAGAAGCAACAACAAGTAAGGAGTCACGGGAAATTTTGTCGATGAACTCTTTCAACTCTGCACAAAATTCGCTTAAACTAGAAGTGCATTAAATATGTGCGGTGCAACCTTAAATAACTGTAATTTTACTGTTAATAATTATTATCGTTAATAAAGTTTGAAAGTTCAACTAATAATTATTTTCCCTGTTAAAAATTCCCTGGTCTGAATTGATAGCTTCGATCTAGTGGGGTGCTGTCATAGCTATTAGTTGTTGCTAATGTCACTTGAAATTGTGATTGCTGTGAAATTCAAAGTCGGTTAAGAGAGAATGTCTCGACACAACAATTTTACTGATCTTGGAATGCGAGACATGCTTTGTGTTTATGTACAAGAAAATTATTCCAGTTCTGCTGCTGCTCGCAGATATCAACGCAAATATCAAACAGAGTTCAACCCAATCGGCACACTTTCAGCAATATTTTCCGTCGATTAGGAGAAACTGGACCATTTAGGCGTAATAGTGGTATGGGACGACCGAAAATAATAACTGCGGATCAGGAGGACGATATTTTAGTACGAGTTGCTAATAATCCGGAACTAAGTACTCGGCGTTTGGCAGCAATGGCTGTAGTGAGTCAATCTTCAATTTTGCGAATTAAAAAAAAAGAAAATTTACGACCTTATACCGGTACAAAACATATTGCTTAGAGATTATACTTCAAGGATGAACTTTGCTCAGTGGATGATAAATAAAAAAAATGGAGATCGAAATTTTGTGGACAAAATTCTTTTTACTGACGAGACCACATTCACTCATGTTTTTAACTGGAGAAACAGTCACAATTGGGATATTGAAAATCCCCATATATTCCAAGAATCACATTTTCAGTACGAATTTAAGATGAATGTATGGTGCGGCATCTTTGGAGATAGTTTGTTGGGTTCATATGAATTACCAGCAAATTTAAATGATTACTCATATTTACAATTTCTACAAACAACTCTATTCGATCATCTCGAGGAATTGTCACTTAATCGAAGAAGATACATGTGGTTCATGCAGGATGGAGCAAGACCTCAATACTCACATAATAGTGAGGAATCATCTCGATAACCAATTTCCTTATCGTTGGATTGGCAGAGGTAGTGAATCTCCGTGGCCGCCTAGAACTCCCGAAGGTAACCCCCTTGATTTTCATTTTTGGGGCCATATGAAATCATTAGTATATTCACGAGAGATAAACACTTGTCAGAAACTATGGCAGCAAATTGTTAATTCAGCTAATTTTATTGCCAATCAACTTAACATTTTTTCCAGGACCAGAAGATCATTCAGCCAAAGAATGAATAGGCTTAATGAAAGGTTTTTGGGTACTTTCCGTTTCTGATATTTCCGATATGTTATTAAAATTGTAGGTACCTACTTTTATTAGGATTATAATTTTCAGAACCACAATTTGTTTTCAATTAATCCCCTCATTTGATAGTTGTTTTCTTCATTGGTGACACGGATTAGAAATTAATTTGCGTAATCAATGCAATTCATTGGTCCAAAACATAGACATAGTTATTACACATCAAAATTGGGCAGCTTTGTATTTAACTTAAAGTATCTCGAGAAATATTGACTTCATCGTTACGAAAAAAGGACACTTCATTTACGTAAAAAGAATTGTAGAATCGAAAAATTGTGCTGAAATTTATATTTCGCCAGTGGCGTAGAATTTGGAAACGATTAACCTGTCGCTTGCCCCTGTCGAACTCCTCTGGTAGTAGCCAGAAACGTTTGCCTAATATAATTCAGTAGGGTGTACAGTGTCTACACTTTCTGTCAATGAAATGAATACATAAAACAGTTTTAAAGTACTGAGCACAAACAGTGTTTAAATTCTTAAACAAAACACCCTGTAACTATGTAAGCAGCTACATTTTATTCAGGTGTTTTGGGCTTAATCTTCTTAATTTGAAGTTAGGATTCTACTATTGAATTATTTCCAATTAGTAATGAATCACCCTGTATAATTACAAAATTAATTAATTCACATACATTTTTGGATTCAATGATTTTTTGTATTATATGCGAAGATAGCAATTTTCATAGATTCGGGTGGGAATCTTCTTTATTTTTCCAAAATAAAATTCGAGACTCCTGTAATATAAAGATTAATATTCAACGAACAAAATGTATATAGTGAAAATGTATAAAAGATGATTAATATATAATTTTAAGATATAATTTTTTTTATACCTTTTTCCAATAAAAATATGTGAAAATTAACTTATCACCTTTAATTTATCAATTACAACCAAACTCTCACCAAAGATTGAAAAAAAATTCTGATTGAATATTTATCTTTTTTTCCGCCATGCAGCAGAGACGCGCGAATGCGGAGCACATACTTAGTTTACCTAATTTTTCACGGACAAATCATTGATCGGACGAAAAAACGCAGGAGACCTATTTTATTGCAAAACACTTTCCCTACACGGTGATATTTTTTATTCTTCCCCACCTTTCTCCTAGCGTTTTTTGATTTTTTTTCTATTTTGAGAAATCGATAGACTGGTGAACTTTTTTTTATAATAATCTACATTCTTCAAGGTACTTATGAAAAAAAATCAGCCGTATTGCTAATTACTAGTTTTTTTGGTCTAAAGTGACCCATACCGACTGGCCCAAAGGAATATCAATTAACGGAGAAAGGAACTAAACGGTTGCAATCTGTCGGGTGAACGAACAAGCGTAACTGAGCCACATCCAAGTTCGGATATCCCTTCGGATCTGAATGGAATCCGGAAAACGACAAACAAACAAAAATATTGGTTGCTGAGTGAAGGGAATGAAGTTTCAAATCTGCCGGGTAGACGAACAAGCGTAACTGAGCCACATCCAAACCGGGATATCCCTTTGGATTCAAAATTTGAAACGGTACACTACTATTTCCACAATAAGAAAATAGGTTAATTTTATGAGGTTCAAATGATTCTGCTTATCAATACACAGAGTGAGAGAAAATCTCGGAAATAAAATTGAAATATAACGATCCCTGATAGTATCAATTGTACAAGAATGTCCTCTGAAGGAAACGCATAAAATCGTAACCTCAATAGAGAGCAATGTGAAAAAAACAGTAAATTTGTAATTTTTCGACTGTGTATGTGTCCGTGAAGTTTCATTTTTCCTCCACCGTTTTCACTTTCCCGCCAGCGGAGGGAAAAGTGTTATCATACCAGCATAGATAAAAACAATTTGGAGTTAAAACGCAACCGAAGACGCAATAATTGTAAAAAGCTAATTATTACTGTTAACAGTGTCCACTGACCGCTTTATGTTACATTACTATAGTAACAACCTGTTTCTACTCACCGACACCGGTCTAAACCGCGTTGCGAACCTAAGAATCGACATTGACTATTAGGTAGACATTTCCAGCTAATCATCGATTAAAGATCAGTTTCCTTCATGTTTGACAGTGAATGTCATTGCAAGATAAAAAGTGACGAAATATTTAGATGGCGGCCAGAATTAACTCCATTTAAATACGGAATTATTTATTGTCCGGGGTCATTGAATGAATCCGCTGACGCGATTTCTTGGGTCTGTTCCTCGTTACATAGGTAGTAAAATTAATCTAGTCCAACTACATCAGATAATGTGTCACCTTGATATTACGCGCATGTATCATTGGGTACGAACTTAAAGTTTACCTGTAACTTTGAAGGAAATCCGGGAGATGACAGCATTTTGTCAAATTTGTTCGAAATTTGAAGGAGCCCCAATCAAAGCTACTGCGCTGAAAGGTTAAATATGGACTTTAAGGGCCCTCTTTTAGCAGCCACTGGAAAACCATATCGTAGATGAACTTTCCAGATTTGCTTCCGCTTTCCCTTGCATTAACACTTCTTCAAGTGGAATCATTGAACATTTAAAATCCCTTTTTTGTCTCTTTGGATCTACGCCATACAATCCATGGGGAAATTGGCAGGTAGAGCGTGTATATTATCCAGCTACTGTTAACTTTTATAGAATGTTCACAATGACAGTATCGCGTTGTCAGGGTTTTGAGATCTCCCTTCTGTAACTGGAGTTCGACATGATTGAGCACTTGTCAGTCCACAAAAAACTGTCAGTCATCTAATAAAATAATTACAAAAATTCACGATCCAGCAATTATTATCATCTTAAACACAAACATACAACATGGCGCAGTCAGTAAATTAATAAAACCTCAGTCTTCGAACCATATAGAATCGAAGTAAGTGAGGTAAGAGCCACTTGTTCAGGATTGACTTTTTGAAGCAGCCTTCGCCAATGGCTACTGAGCTAACTGGAAAAAATTCAAGAATAATTTCCAATTATTCAGGGTGGCGACAGAATGCAGTTCAAGAGATGCAGAAGTTCAAGCAGCAACATTCTTAGTAT
>CAJUYH010000247.1:65680-77144 GCA_910591685.1 Galerucella tenella | reverse complement strand
TCCAGCTACCTTTGTCAAGATTAACTAATATAGATAAAATAATTTTTGGTCCCTATCTGACACAACGAAAAAATATGACAACTAGACAATCAATAATTATTATATTAGGTATATGTTTTATGTGATAATAGCCAGCTACAAAAAGGCCATTTGAATTTGAAGAACTGATCGTTTTGTTTTGTTTGAAGTTTATATACGAGCTTAAAGTTTCAACACAATAAAAAAAATTAAAGCATCGTGTCAATATTTTTTTTATTGGTGAACCATTTTACCTATTTAAAGCACGCCTCAGCGTGTTTAAATCGAACTTTCAAAATGCTCGTTTTTTTAAGTTACCATGGCAACATCAACAACTCAAGTCTAAATGACAATTTTTTTATTATTGATCTGACAGGAGTACTTCGTAACATCAAAACCTTTATTCGAACAATATTTAACAATTTCAATTTTATAAATGAAAATGGAAAGTACAGTTGGTATTGTTTGAGATATTGATATTTTGACTTTTTCAAATCGGAGAAAATGGTATTCAAATTAATAAATCTGAAAGACAGAATGCAAATTAGTTTATGTTTTTCTCATTTCCATGACAACGCAAGGTATACGTAGCGTAGCATCACGAATTCAACCATTTTACATTATTAGTTCTTATTTCTATTTCTTGTTGTTGTAGTAGTAATAGATACCAGTATTTATAATTTCAAAGTGCACCAATAAAAAAAATAGCGTAAAGTATTCGTGGATAACTAGTCTCTAAAACACTTGCTCTATTCGAAAAATCATGCGTGTTTTAAAGACCTTAATGTCCACTTATACTTTAATATACTAATACATCTTGTTTTGTATCTTACTGTAAATACCTTAACGAAAACTAATAATGGCAAAATAAAATTTATGGAATAATCAAATATCCGAAAAAACTATATAAATCGAAAGTAAATTTAAACAACTCCCAAGTCATTCACTAAAAAAGCAATAAATCACAAGCGTAACCTATACTTCATCACGATTTTAAAAAAGAAGACGACAGAATTGTGGTCCTATGGCAACTTTCCGTGTTATCATTTAATCTGTCTAAACAAGAATATAATTTTCAGAGCATTAGGTTTTTAAAAATTAAATGTATAAGCATACAGATGAACGTGTCACTTAACAATCGTATAAGTTCAAAATACTCATTACCTTATCTTACGAACAAAATCTTATAAATATATCCACGAATAATAAATAACTTTTTACAAGTATAGGGTACGTTCAATTAAAAACGGCATTCTTCATTCAATAAACAAACTAAAGGTTCCCCCACATTGGCACGGAATTTTTGCGGCGTGGCTGTGAAATCAGAACCACCACACTGCCGCATAAACCAAAACGCTAGTATCACCAATATCGCCACACGATAAATTTGCTTACAATATTAACGATTACGACGACTTCCTTGGATGTTATTAGCACTTGGTGAAGTGAGACCTTGCCCCAGATCCACCACGTGCAGTTCCTTTGTCATTGAAAAGTTCATCAATTATTTTACCTGACTCCCAAACTACTACTACATATTTATTATCTTTTTTCCTTGTTTTATAGTCTTTATGCCTCAGGTCTTAAACTATATGATATTGTTTCACAATTTCAACGCCATTGCTTTAAAATTTCTTGCGAGCAGAGGAAAAAATCGTGCATACAAGAACTATGTCATGACCATAGCGAATTCTGCGCCACTTGATGACGATGTAGACCTATAACACCATGTCTATCCGTTCGCATCAGTCGCGGCCGGAGTGGGGGATCCTGAAATTAAATTTTTAGGTGTCATTTTAACGAGAGCTTATTTTCCCGACATATTCCAACGTTGCCAAATGTTGTAGTAATATAACAATATTGAAATAAATATGTAAATATCAGAAAATAAGAAATAGAAAACTTAAAAAAAAAACAAGAAAACCCAGGCCCAAACCCGGTGGATCAAAGTGTAACTATGTATAAAAATATAAGAAAATAAGAAATAAAAAACTTAAAAAAAACAATAAAACCCAGGTCCTAACCGGGTTTTGAACCTACGACCTCTGAGTTGTAAGCTCAATACCATACCAAATACCAACTGCGCTAATCAGCTCACATTCAGTCACATCGAATAGAAGGTTAAAGGCTGCTTGGACGCATGCGCACCTCATCTACTAAATTTGACGTGGTGGGTGGAATCTGTCGGAAAAATAAGCTCTCGTGTCATTTTATTGCAGTATCCAGGAACTCTATTTAGGAGAATTTATTATCGAGAGCACAAAACAGTCTAACCTATAGAAGTGAAAGTTTATAGGATGACCTTGAATACAAAAATGAGGTTTCAAACCCCTTCAACCTGAAGCGCTAGTTGCAATTGATTTGTCGAAACAGAGGCATGGCAGCTAAGGCCTTTAGCACGAAAAGAAGAAAAGATTTTGAAATTCATCATAGCTGTCATATAGTTGTTGACACCATTGTCTTTTATAGATTCTTTCCTTTTGCCATTTGCTGCTGTTATTTGTGTTTTAATTAGGTACTGGAAGTGTTATCAAGTGTAATGATTCATACTATTATAGTAACTTTATAAAGGTTGGTGTGAAGTGTTGCGTTCCTGGGTGTACAGACATCAAATTGACATAGGTTTCCCAAACATGACCCTTTGTTGTTGAATGAATGGGTTGCCTTTACTCGCAATCCAAAACTAAAGGAATGAAGCGCTGAACAGATTTATAAATCCTCCAAAGTTTGAAACAGATATTTTGAACCACAATATATTGTTATTGGGACCAAAAGGGGCTGAACAGATTTTTAAATCCTACAAAGCTTGCAACAGACATTTTGAACCACAATATATTGTTATTGGGTCAAAAAGGTGCCTCACTCGCAAAGCTGTTCCTACAATCCTTTCAGGATTGATCAAAAAGTGATGGAAAATACGTAATATTATCACTCTTAGGTATTACTTAGCGCGTTGTAAAATGTAAATTGCATTTAGGAATTCCTAAATTCTTTTTAGGTATTACCTGACTTTAGGAAATGGTTAGTGAAATCGGGCATAAGTCATTCAAATAAAAAAACTTCCATTAAAAAAAGCGCTATGAAATAGTTCTGAACCCATCCACTGTGATCGCTGAAATTCTTCTTCCCTTAGTCTGTTTTCGGCCTCAGCTGCCTTGCCTATTTCGACAACTCAATTGCAACTAGCGCTTCGGGTGGATGGCTTTGACACCTCATTTTTTCATTCAAGGTAATCCTATTAGACTTTCACTTCTATAGGTTAGACTGTTTTGTGATCGAGAGCTAGGAACTTGATCCAACGGAACGGTATATACCAGAAACTTGTCTTGCCCTGGAACTGTCTTGCATATGAACAAAATCATTAGGAAGGGATTTGGAATTAGTGGGAAATAATAAATTTTAGAGTTATTCACTTCCTTACTTTCTAGTTGCGGCTGCTAGTGTACCCAGCTAACTATTTATTATCACCCATAATCCGAAACATGGTTGCAAGAAGTCAATTATGGCCGGAAGTCTGAAGTGGTCCCGGTTTGGAAACTTCAAATGGGTTTGGAAACTTCAAATGGGTTTGGAATAACAAAAATTATTTAGGTAAGTGCAATAATATTGTAGAGCTTTCACAGATATTAAAATAATATTAAACTGAGCAGATGATTTTTTAGATAACCTTTTTGAAATACCGAAAGCGACCAGTTCCCATCAGTTTAACTTATAAGCAGAAGTAAAGTCGATTGTTAATAAATTATTCAATAATAATAATAATAAAATCTATAATAAAAGCTATGGAGTTGTTAACCGTTGTTAGGGAATAGAAAATAAAATATAATGTTTATGGGGATGTAATAAATGAGCATATCTTGTCGTGGAGGTATTGATAGTCAGAGTCGAACTAGGTGAGCTTTGTTGCACAGAGTTATTTCAAAACTAGAAGTAGCTTTCGACTATAATTGAATTTATTCATAATACTAATACAAAATGAAAATGTACTTCTATGTTCCATATAGCCGTAAAAAGCAGTTTGATCGGGAAAAATATAATAGAATACAAAAAAAATAATAACTTTCAACCGATGTGCACAAATTAAACAAAAATCTCTTCTGTATGTACCAAAAAAGTTTGTAATTTTGATGATTGAGCTTCAAAATTAGTATTAGTAGTAGTAAAATAAAAATTATACTTGTTAGATAAACAAAGGATAATAGGTAAGTATATTGGCAAAATATAGAAAACAGCATAGCCTATCTTATGTCTTTAGAAAAAAATATTTGGAAAATAAGGAAATACAGAGAGATTATTTAGGCATTTTAAACCCATATCAAAACTAACTAAAACTAACAAAATAAGCACATGACTTTACAATAACCCAAAAACATATAATTTGCTTTATCGATAATTCTTAACTATTTGAAAATCAAATAATTATTCAATTCGTTGAAAAAATTGAAATCAGTTGTATATTTTGTAGGCCCATGGCAAGACCAAAATTTTGTTACACATAATTCTGCTATTGTTGCTACGTTCAATTCGGTTAATTAATTAATATCAATATAAGGTTTAAATATTTTTAAAATAATACTGTATAAACAATTATTTTAAAATTTCGAGAAAGAGTTCTGATAGGGCCCACGAGGTAGGTAATAAAGAAACTACTTTATTTTAAGGTTTTATGATTTTATAACACTGGTTTAAAGTGAGTTAAAAGTATTTTATGTTGGGTGAAAAATTTTGATTTTAATACCAGAGAATTGATGTTACCAAAGATAATAATTCTTGTGTTACTATGACTTTGACATTACAGTGAATTATACTTTTTCTTTGATTTCCCAAGCAATTTGGAACTTTCAGCTCAACCAAAAATTTTGTTGGTTTTAATATTCTTCACTACACCCACACTATATATTATTTTTTCCACTACTAGATGTGAAGTTGACAATTATTGCTTCTTTTAGCCACCTTGGTGTATAATATAGGTACTATTAGTTTTGAATAGAGTACCTAATTCATTTTGGAGCTCAACATTTTCTATTTCAATGCCAATCCAAATATAAACCACTTGATTGATTTTCGATTTTGATTGTAATACGCAGTTAAAAAATATGGGTCATACCAAAAAAGTAATCAAATTATTTTGTTTGCAATTATTTGCAGCACTTAGTTTTGAGCTCTTGCTTTATATTTGGTTTGGTTTCTGTGAGTCGTCTTGTGTCTCTTCAGAATCGTGAGCTGTGACAATACTGTATACGCTCAATCTCCATAAGAAAGTTAATAATATGGCAGTCTATTCTCAAACAGTGACGAAAGACCACATACGACCACATACGTTATCAAAATTCCTCACCTTTGATTTTATTATTTATATTTGATTCAAATTGTTTTTAATTTATGACATCTTGCATTTCTCTCAAGTGTTTCAGTCCCTAAAATCTATAATGATACCTTCAGATTGAAAATTCTGTTTGAACATCCCCAATACCAAATAAAAGACATTTTGTTGGGTTGATTAGTAAGTCGTTCAAGGTAATTGGGGACATGTAGAAAGTTTATTTTTTGCATATAGGGTTACCAAAATTGTTTGAAAAGTTCAAGTTTTCTCTTATTGAAACAACCATGTTTTTATTCTTTCACTCAATTCTAAGGCCGTAAATACGGGCACTCCTAAACCCAATCTGACATTAAAATTTAGGGTTAAATTCGAAAAGTTAGTAACTTACAGGGTATTACATTCAAAATAATAAAGTTGTCGTTCACACAAAAGATGAAGTTACAACTTTATTGACAAAAAAATTGTTATTAATATGCCAATGTAAACTGGGGTATCGAATTGTGGAGGAGAAGGCGGTAATATTTGAGTAGCCTAGTAGCGGCGAATGTTTAAATCTACAACTATTCCAAACAGTAGCTAACACTTGGTGTTTGATCATCTATATTCGGCCCAAATCCGTTTATGTACCTGATCTCCTCAAGCATACCTACATAACTGCTTTCTATTTTGAAGGTCCTTGGCCTGCCTCAATCCTGGTATTTTATTCCATTAGTAGTTCATCTGATGTCAGATGGTTTTTTACTTTGCTAAATTTAAAAAGAATACTTCACATTATTTTGACTGTTACTGTGATAAACAGAATAAAATTGGTACATAAATTTCACAAAAGCTTTTCTCAAACATCGTGTAATAAAACATTATAAATCGGATGAATATTTTACATTTCTACAAACTAATCTTCTCCAGTAGAAATAGCAGTTTTGTTATAATTAAGGAAATATTCAAATGATCTAGCCTTGTAAGTTTTGTTGAAAATACTCTACAAACAAATTATTAGGTCAATTTGAAAAACTAACAACTAATATCTAAATACTAATTTTAATGAAAATAGAGATAACTAGAAATGGAACAAGAATTGAAATGCTTTTAAATTTAGGTTTATGTATGGACAATGGACATGCTTACCTACGTTATACATACACATAGTTGGGCAGATTTCATTAAAATATAATTTAGAGCAGGATTAGTATTTTTGAATTCTAGTTTGATCGAGAACAACAGCTTCGAATATGCTACAATTTCATGCAAAGTGGCGTATTCATAATTTACTTTTATTAATTTTATGGTGAGTAGCACCAAAAAATTACGAAAATGTTCAAAAAGTGAGCTAATTCAAAGTAATCTAAATGTATGGTTGACAGTAAATCGATTCTGACTGTGCTATTACCAAATTTATTAAGCGGGAAGATGTCTTGGTCATTATGAAATTGTTCTAATCCAGTAATAAACAATGTCTTCAACAATCTATATGGTCAAACATAACAAAAAATATGGGCTAGAAATTAAAAAAAAATAACTACTGGATTGGAAAACTTTATGGATAGGCGGCACCAAAAAAAATCCATATAGTGTTGGACATCTTAGTCTTAAGCCCGGTTCTGACGGTGCAATTTCATCTCTGCAACTCGATCGCGGCGACAAAATTGCATGCAGTTTAGGTGTTCCTACCGTACAACTTATCAATGCAATCGAGTTGCACCAAAATAGAATTGGTTCTAATTTGATGCCATGAGTTGCAGTAACTTTTTTAGTGACTTTTTTTACGCAAACCTTCTGTTGGTATAAGTAACGGAAATGTCAGTTACGATGTTATCTTTGTATGTTATTTATTTCTCCATGTTATGTTATTAGATTCTTTATTTTCCTCAAAAACTGTTGCTTTTGTGGATTGTGTAAACTGACACATCCAAGTATCAAGCACATGATGGCTACCTTTTCCAAATCCATATATTTATTGTCCTTTTAGAAAAATTGAGCAATAAATCGCTGTTTTGAAAATTTAAATTTATCATTTATAAAGTTGGGTTATGGTATCTTTTGATAAAAATTTGGTGACTATTTTGAATATTTGCAACAATATAGTATTTCCCTAAGAAATTGCTGCAATAGTATGAACATGATGTGAACGCTCACGCAACTTTGATAGGAGACGAGTTGCGGCGAGAAGTTGCTGCAATTAAGTTGCCTTGATGAATTGCCCCGTCAGAACCGGGCTTAAGTGACACCTTAGAGGCTCGAAATTATTTTTTATTAATAAGAAATATAATAATGAATACTCCACAAGGAACATAAAGGATTAAAGGAGGTATTACAAGCTCGTAGTTATACATATTAACTTGGGACATTTGTCAAAAATAAACAAAATACCAGAGCCAGAACATTTGTATGTGCAGTGTGTCAATTTTAGTCTCACAATGGAATATCCATCGTGAATAAAAACAGATGTCAAAAAAATCTCAAAACCGTTTCTAGGTAGAGAGGGAAAACTAAAATCACCTACCTCCCAAAAATTACCCCCGTGATAAGTAACCATTATACAAGGTGTAACAATGAATCAAACCATTTGAAAAACTAAATGATATATTGTTTAATGTCGACCTAAAGTAACCCTACAGAGAACATCAGCTGGCTACAATAAAGGTACGCAGTACGCCTATGGCGGCTCGTCTTTCATATTTATGTGTGTTGTTTTTATTGTGCAAATTTCCTCATTTTGCGCCTTTGCGGGCTAAGAAAAATTATTTTAGTGAAGCAAATATGAAGTGTACTTTACAGCAGTCAATTTTGGGATTTTTTTCCAAATAAGGGAGACATAATCCCTCCCCCCCAAGTAAAAGCTATAGATACGTGACTACCGTCAGTATATATTTTTTTTCAGATACTATTTACATGAGAACATTTAATTCATTTTTAGAATATTGAGGGTGTTTATTAATGGTATAATCTGATAAGAGTTATCTATTTTCAGGGACTTCCGTAGTGCAGGCACATTTGTGCCGACTTCTTAGGATTTTTTTGTTTCCGGGTGGAGTATAAGATAACTCAATCAACTTGTTCACGTTATATAAAAATAATTCAGGCTGTTTATTTGTAAATAATTCGAAAAATGTGAGGATGCCTCAATTAGTGTTTAGTTTAGTACCTATTATATTTACCTACTACATTGGAACTATGTCCAGAAAGTCTACTGCTAAACGCAAACTTTTATTAAGTGAGCTTACAAGCTGCTAGTACAATCTGCTAGTACTAGGCAAGTTTATTAGCAGATAGTGAATTTGCCAAATGGCACCTTGTAAACTTGCTCAATGTAATCGACGCTTTAGGGAGCTGGCGCTCCTTGGCCCGGAAAAAACTTAATAATGCAATAAATTGTTGCACCCTAAATATAAGCAACACATGTAGGGTGGGCCAAAAAAACTGAGATGACGAAAAAATGTTGGTCCCTTAATTTTAATGTAAAGAGGTGAGTCATCGTACTTTTACCATTAAAATAACAGTATTTTTTTTGTTTGGATTTACAATGCACTTGAACGAATGAATGTCTCAAAACATATTCGGTACGTATCGGTAGCGTACTTGCAAGTGATTAGTCGCCATTGTCGATCGCCGAAGGATATTTTGTCCAGGAAGTGTAAAAATTTCGTTGTTTGTACAATCATTATAAATTAATACGACGGGTGTAAGTATCGATTATATCAAAATACATCTTCTTTGTATTTTTATTAAAACTGGTTTGTTACTACGGTATTAAAACAGTTTCATCAAAAACCAGTTGCTCCGTGGACGAGGGGCCTTAAACCACTCAACGGATTCTAATGCAGTTTCCAGCATTAGATAGAGTGATCCAAAAGAAAAGTTTATATGTATAACTAGCACAATTTATCCCGGGTAGGTGGCGATGCAATCGAGCTCACAACTCCTAAACGGATGAGCCGATTTTGATGAAAATTTCTGTGTCTGTTTAAATAAGTAACTGTTTTAAACGAGCTCATGCTGAACAACTCGTAAACAGATGGCCGGTTTGATGGTTTTTTGTTTTGCCCAGTAGTTTCTTTTGATACGGTCATTCCAAAAAATGGTTACCTTCTAAGAAAAAATGAACAAAACTATCTGATTTTTCGACCCAAAATAAGTAACAATGAGATACTTTTAAATCAAAATAAAAATAGTAAAAATTTTTACAATATTGTAAGACAAGACAGGACACCGTCTGTCGGGACCGCTAGTTTTTATGTAAAAATCCATTATTATTGTTGTTGAATAAAGGTGTGGCCAAGCTTGTGCAATATTATGTTTTGTCTTTCAAGCATTTAAATCTTTTATTCACCCATTACTTCAATATTTAAACACCCACAATAATTTATATTTCTCCGTATTAACCATGGAATTTTTGATATAAAACACATACTGTTAACATTTCTATTTTCTATAAATATCGTTCATTCATTCATCAATATCATTATCAATTTCTGATAAAATCTATAAATCCACACTAAACTGGATTCTTTACTAAGACGTCTGACAACGATATTGGTGTGGTGGCTACGTTGCCACGTCTCTCCGGTCTAGCGGAGGAATTTCACGCATACCAAATAAAACCGGCCGGACCGACTCGAAGAGTTGCCAAGAGACATATCAACATCAGCTGATTATTAGTGAGCTTAGTCTGGAATTTGTATGAATGGAAAATTGGAAGCGCCCCTCGCTCTCCCCACCACTGCGCGAGATGCTGATGATGTACTAGCGTGAGAAATAATAACAGCCGTTTTGGATCTCTGCGCGACTTGAGGGATTTAGGCCAGACGACATTATTGCTAAATTTAGTCATTTCAGAGTTTGTTTTAGTTGAAGGCCGAAAGATTTTAAATCGTTTGTAAAACTTGACCGATAATTTAATTTAAACGGATCTCAACTCTTTGTGTACGGTAATATTGAATTTATTTATTATGAATATTTCTGAGTATTTGCAGTTAAAATATACATAAACAGGGAAATTACTCGATATCTAATGAAAAACGTAAGCAACTTCATTGAGTCTGTTAATGCAGGGTGTCCACAAACACAGCTGCCAAACGCAAATTACAGATACCACTACCTACAAACTTCAGACTTGGTACATTGGATAACCCTGTAGTTGTAGTAATGAATTCAACGTTGGAAGGAGGGGGCACGGGTAAATGTGATTAAATTCTTCGTGCATCAGTTTCTTGACAAATTTTACATTTGCAATAATTGGAACGCAAAATAAAGTAACCATACAAAGATGTTGTATATAAAATTTTCAGAAATCCCCAAAGAATATGTATATATTTTGAGGTGGCCCTCACTGAGACCTAAAAGATCTATTTACCACCTTACTTTTCTGAGGAGAGTAGCTATTTCCCGGAGAAATTTTTTGGATATCTGCAGACTTAAACTTAGGTAAATGTACCTCTTCTCTCCAGTAACCTGCCAGGTGCTGTGTCCTACAGAATCTACATTCTTCTTCCTCCACTATTTTGATGTTTTTCAGGTTCCCATCGAGGCCACAATGTCCCGTTAGGATTCCTGTTAAAACTCTTAGTGTAGTTTTACTTTGACTTATTCATTAATTTGATCGCAACAGGTTGTAGTCACCCAGAAGAATCTTTGATTGTCTAAGCCATACTAAATCTTTCCAATGGTCAGATCTTTTTTTGGCTTCACCTAATATTCACATTCACCTTCTTCTAATATTACATTGAAGCTGATTCAGGCCACCAAAAGGGTATTTCGGTCCCCCTCTTTACTATTTTATTTCCTTCTAGTCCAGTGTGTCCTAGAATCCACAGAAAGGTGATATTGTTCTCGCTAAGTCCACTGAGTTTGCCTAGGAATTCCCACACCATTTTGGAACTGATTAAACAAGAGTTCAGTGCTTTAATGGCTTCTGCCCTATCCGACATTATGATCATCCTTTACCTTCTGTATCCTTTATCAATATTGAACTGGGCGCACCTTCTTAAGGCGTGAATTTTCTCTTGAAAGATACTTGGGGCTTTTCCTCAGCTTTCAGAGTGTTTGGTTCTGGCATTGATTAAAACACGTACACTCTTATCCCAGTTACTTCTATTGGTTTTGAGAAGAGATACATTGTGGTGAAAG
>CAJUYH010000247.1:12121-64276 GCA_910591685.1 Galerucella tenella | reverse complement strand
AAGGCAAGGCAAGGCAAGGCAAGGCAAGGCAAGGCAAGGCAAGGCAATTCGAATCATCATTGGCCACATCAGGCTATGGCGAAAGTGGTTACCAAATGTCACATCACTGTGAACAAAATGTAAGGTTATAATTAATTAATATCAAATTTGATAATAAATAAGCATTGTCTTCATGTCATGTGCTACTGATGTATGTTTAAATTATTTTCTTTACAAATTTGAGCACAAAGTAAAAGTCAACAGTCAAGTTAATATCGAATAATACCATAATTTTGTACTTTTTGTTTAAATGTAATTGAAGAGATACGTATCGTATCCATAACTTTCGGATGCCTTTTAACTACAGTTAGTTACCTAAAGTATTGTAATAAGGAGTTAATAATAATAATAATGAAAGTACCTACCTAATCATCCTACTAACTGTACTATAACGGAAGTCAATCATTTACACATACAATAAAGTGCCTAATAACCCATCAAGAAAATGTCAAGGCCAAACCGTTTCTCAAAAGAATCTACCTTCGATAACTACCTGGCCACTAAGACTACAATTTAGTTTAAATGTTTATAACAATTTGTTGGAGCTGTGGGTACAACATAATTCTCGTTTATTCTTATCCTAATATGTATATTATGGAGAAAAAGTTTTGTATATAGGTACCTTTTAAAAATTCGATGGTATACTAGGGTGTTCAAGAGGGCCATTCAATAAAACCTCTTCTTCTGTTGCCCATCCACACGCGCATAAAGAGGTGGATCACCATCTTGTTGCAGCCAAATTTTGTGATATAGTTATTGTCCGAGAGTTTCGGATAATGAAATTTATACAATAAAAGTAATTGAAAATAACATACAAATAACAAATAATAGTATTTGGAAATAACCGAGCCAACTCAGGTGTAAAACTATTTTATAATAAATCTAAATACATCGGACAATTTAACATTTTAAAGATTTGTTTTTAGTTGATGCAGTTTTTCATAATGGCAAGAAATATACAGAAATACAAGAAATAACAAAGTTCATTACTTTTCCGAAAAAATGAAAGATCTGTATTTTTGTTCAATGATGAATTTAAAACTTCCATCACCCTGTATATCAAAAGATTAATCAGTTAACAATAACTCTCCGTTGTTAGGTTAGTGTTGTCGATTGGTTACAGAAGTATTCGGTACAATTGGGGCATTTTCCTTTTTAACAAACAAAATTATCTAGTTTGATTGGGTCATCTATTAAACCTGCTACTGCCATTTTTAAGGTTCTGTTTAAAAACTCCGTTGCGCTTGAATCAATTTAACGAGATTTAATTTGCAGTGGTAAATAGGTGTTATTGCTTTACTCGTAAGGAAATAGAATGTATTTTGAACTTGAAAGATACTACCAACAGAATCCATTCAATCACACATACCTTATTTTCGTTTTCCATGAAGTAAATTTGTATAAATAAATCTTTTTAATTTAGACAAGACTTATTTAGGATACTGTCTAAAATAAAAAAAATTAACTATCTATTATATAAATAGCACTAATTTTTATTTAAAAATTATAATTAATAAACTAAATATAACCTAAAATGTCACTGTGCATGTACTGCCTCTCGTATATTTAAGTAATAGACCTACTATAACTTTAATTTGTCCTATTTATTTTAATTATACGAGAGGCACTAGATGCGTTTAGTAGTAGTTGCCTTATAAAAACATACACACGCTCAGAATTAGGTCATTGTGGTAAGAGATGTAACTTTCAAATATTTTGTCGGCTATGACAGGTTAATGAGTGTATATTTCCAAAATATTTTTTGAATACACAGAGTATTTCAAATATGACAGGCGTACCAAAATTATGTTGCTTTTAAATCGATCGCCTTACTCTAATTTTTCAATCGTGAGTGTGCCCAGAATATCGACAAAGGAAGGCAAATTATTAACATAATGTCGGATAGTCAAGCAGCCATTAAAATACTGAGCTCTTGGGTAATCAGTTCCCAAATGGTGTGGGTATGCCTAGGCAAACTCAGTGGACTAGACGAGAACAATATTTTACACACTGTACTAACGGGAAATGAAATAGAACATGAACTATCAAAGAATGGGACTGAACACCCTTTTTGGGACAGAGCAATGTAATATTGGAAGAAATAAGCAAGGCTGAAAAAAGGGTAAGACCATTGGAAATACCTAGTAGGGCTTAGACAATCAAACATTCTGAAGGGTGACTACTGCCCGTTGGGATCTAATGAATACACAAGTGAAAGTATAACTGCACCAAGAGTTTTAAGAGGGATCCTAACGGGACATTGTCGCCTGAATGAACACCAGAAACAGCTCAAAATAGTGGACGATTAAGAATGTAGATTCTGTGGCATGGAAGAAAATACCTTCATCCACATACAACTAGATTATTAAAGTCAAAGCCTGCAAGTATTTTAAAATTCCTCTGGGAAATAGGACTAAATGAGCAACTTAGTCTCTGAGACTTTCATCAGGAACTATGTAGAAGTTAGGGGGCACATTAGTTCTTTTAGGTCTCAGTGAATGTCAATAAACATAGGTACATAAATGCAAACAATTGTTCGTGAAAAATTAAATAGACTCTTATGAGGGCTTTCTATATCTACAAACAGAGGATTCTGTTTCAGTTCAATTTTTCATAAATTGTAAAAGAGTTCATTAAAAATTTATTAGCTCTATGAAAGTGTGCCCAGTTCAATATTGATAAAAGATATAAAAGGCAAAGGGTTATCATCATGTAGGATAGTGAAGCAGCCATGAACTGTACGATTAGTTCTAAAATGGTATGGGAATGCCTGGGAAAGCTGGACTAGACGTGAACAACAAATTCCAGGATACACTGGAATAGTATGAAATAGCAGATGAACTAGCAAAGAGTGCAGCGAAAACATCCTTTTGGAGGCCAGAACCCTTTTGCTGTATCAGAAAAACATAACGCAAATGTACAGCTTGATGCAGAACGCTGTTCCAAGTTCCGAATCAAATGAACATTTTTTTAATAGAAATCCATGTATTTTACTGCAATTTTGAATTCTAGTAGGTTGTATAGTGTACTTAGAAAGTTCTGAAAAGTTCCTAAACATCGTAACGAGTTCAACACTAGGTATCCTTGAAACTACACAATTTAAAATTAATATTTTTTGGCCATTAGTCTGTGATGGTCTTGCAATATCGTAATTCATTAGATCTGGTTACCTTTCGGATAAACCGTATACAGGGCGAGACCAAGCATGGGCGTAGCCAGAGAAGGGCAGGGAGGGGCAACTGCCCCCCCTGGAGGCAAAAATAAATTAAATAATTTTTAAATTTCAATGCATCGAGAGTTTTTCAAGGAAAATTACGACTGCATAGTGAAGAAATTTTTGGATAAATTTAGTTTAAGCCAAAGAAAAATGTTATTAGTTTAATTTAAGTATAATTAAAATCTCAAAGTTTTCTTTTTATTTGACTTTTCTTTTTATCCTAAAATTTTACATTTTGGATGACCATGGACCATTTGTTTCCCCCCCCCCTGTTATAAATCCTGGATACGCCCTTGAGACCAAGTCAGATATATCGGTTTACAATAATTGGAGCTAATTTTAAAATATGTACTGGATACATTCCTCAAAATTATAGACAAATATCATTGAGGATTCACAAGATATTGGACTTTATCGCACTAGTGAAACACCCAGTATGAAGATAGTTGGAAAAATAAAAAAACACGCTCTTCTAGGAGATCGACATAAAAAGTAAAAAACAATTTTCTTGTGTCTAGTTATTTATTTTTATATTTTTTCAAAAGTTTAAGCTCCTGATGAAATATAATTATTATTATTACCTATATAATGATCGATATCTGTTTATCTATAAGTTCAATATTTTCTTACATTTTTTATTCGTTGTCAGGCATATAATAATAACTTAAATTTTATATTTAGTTACAAAAAATAAGAAATAATTAGTAAGGTACCCTTTTTTTAATATTTTTTCATTTTTTAATTTCTAAAAATTTTAAGTTTAAAAGTACTCGTATTTTAATTATATAAATTTACTTAATTTTCGTATTATTCTGTAAATTAAATAATTTAGGAATCGTATTAATTATTGATACATCTGTATACAATAATATTATTAATATTAGACAAATCCCTAGATTCAGTGCCAATTATACAGCAGACAGCCCCGCAGACTACAGAAACCCCCCAAGAACAGGTTGTAATTAAATTTTAACCGACGTACCTTACATATTTATACAACGCTGGAGCTAAAAATGGTGGGGGACGATATTTCGGTAAACCGATGTCGAGTTTAAAGCTACGGCACTCACTATCCACCTTCGGTGATCATAACAACTCCCAACTAAAACAAGCTACCAAGTTAAAGGGAACTACAGATGATACAATAAGTACTTGTGATAATTTTTTTTGGACTTTTCTTAAGTGTGTTGTGTGTGTGTTCGATTTAAATAATAAACGCAATTCGTATAAGGAGAACATGGACTTGTATTGCTGCGAAACTGCAGAAAATGAAATTAGAGCTTACGATGACCCGACTTTATTACAGGATAGAGTACTTAGAAATTTACTCAAAACGGAGGACCGGTACGTTTTGCCCTTTAACGCATCTCTTTCAGTACAAAAAGAAGTTACAGCCGAAATGCGGAAGATAGTCGCAGAGTGGATGATGGAGGTAAGGCTTATGATATTTACAATCAATTTATAATAAATAGAATAAATTATTTAAAATTGTAATTAATATTCAATTGTTAATATTATTATTTTTTCCATCTCACTGACCGATTTCTAATCTAGAGCATGGACAAAAACGAAATTTTGCAAATTTAATTCCGAATTTAAAACACTTATCATATACGCTCCGTCCATTTAAAATTTAAATCCCTATAACAGAGGTAGGTACAACGATGAAATCGATTGTAATTTAATGTACCTACGTATGAAAAAATGATCGAGTTTCATAAAAATTCGCACTTTATAACTATCTGTGTATGGGTGTAATGTTTAAAAGCTCTCGGTTATGACGTGGAGGAGCTATTTAAATTCTACAGGTGATTTAAATTCTCCGGGTCAATAGACGGGCAAACAGCTGACTATGAGAGGTCCAAATCTATGATTTCGTACAAACCACTTAGTAACAGGAGTGGGAGGGGTATTTAAATTGCCAGAATTATGTTTTTCGGTAGAATGACTTGTTTAATGAATGACGTAGACAATTATATATCTTCTACCAGTTTTATTATATTGAAAATTCGAATATTATTTAACGCAAGTAGATTATATAAATATGCGAACATTTCAAGGTTTTGAGAATGAAGTAAGACGTTGCCCTCAAAAATAAAAATATATTTGTACATTTAAATATAAAAGGGAATTTATTTAAAAATACCACTCTACTTATATTTTTGTTGTTACTCTTATGTTTTTTTAATATAATCAGACATACCTATTTAAAAATTCGATACTCCAAATACTACAGACTGTGTCAGAAATGGAGAACAGTTTTGGAGATTAGGAGTGCTAATAATGTTCATTTTACTTGAGCAAAGTTCTAGCAGTAGATACTTAAGGGAATAATTTATTATCTTATTTCATTCTTCATAAGTGTACTGGTAAAAAACCTTGAATTTGACTTGGAAAGAAAAAAGTGATTAATCTGTTAGTGAAATAGTGTCAAAGCTAAAACATAAAATAGAACAAATTTAAATGTACCAATTTTAGTTTATAAATCGTCACCAATTAATTAAATTTTCATAGTAATTGAGATTTTGGAAATTAAAATTGATGAATGGCTCTAACGGATTGGAATTGGTGAAGTAATATTGAAATTACCAGCTTAAAAAATATTGTATGTATGTTGTATTTGGTTGTATTTTGGTTATTAGAATATAAGGTTTGTTACAACTGGCTATAGATCCGTTATTGGTATCGTTAGCCGCTGTATTGGTTCGTAGTGTCGTTCTTGGGACTGCCTGTGACGGTTTACAAAATGTTCCTGCTGAAAGGAGTAATAAATAAAGTCCATCCCAAATGCGAGTTTGCGCACTATACAGTACTTGAAACGATTCCAGAGCAGTTTATAAAAAATGCCAGTTGGAACAAACCTATATTTACCCTGCTGCTTTTCTCAAAAAGGTGGTTAAGCTTATAAAACGTATCAAGAACGACACCTGATAAATATTATAAACAGTTTTTATCAAAATCATCTATCCCATACTAAAAAAAGACAAGCAGTATATGTGTTGGTAACTAAATCAAATTTGGTGCAAAGTAAAAAATATACATTTTTATATTGACAATGCACTTGAATCTTTGTCCACGCATTAAACGGATTAATTAATGACCCAAAATTCTTTTTTAAAGACAAGTCTAATACTAAATAAATTGAAATGTTATGATAACATTCGAGCTCTATAAAAGAACACGTCAACCGTCTGTTATTATTGTTGAACTAATTTTTAACAAAATGTATTTATATAATCGTTATTTAAATAAAATTATAAGATAATAAAAATTTTTACAATTTATATTTAGATGCAAAAATCTTTGCCGTTGACTTTTCGAGTCTTTGCATTCATTTTTTAACCGCATCCCTTATTTTCTGCTTTTCTTTGTTTGTATACATATTTTTAACTGTAATTTTTACTTCAACTCTTGCCGTTTAAAATAATTTTCATGTCTCTTTTCTTACTTTCCTTAACTGCAGCAAAACGTCATCATCCATTCATATGGGCAAAAACCTTTCTTGCATATTTTAAAACTTCACATGACCCCCCCTAAGTTATATAGTGAATGATACTTTTCCGATTTTAAAAATTCTGGTCTCGTTCATCCTGCCGACGTGATTGTCTCATTCAGTTTTTTCTTGCTATTGTCTGCCTGCCACCTTACAATACATTCCTAACCTATGACTATTTCTTCAAATATATCTACAATACCTTTATGTTCAATACCTATATTTACGATTTGCTTAAAGCGAATGACAAAAAAACAAAAATCATAAATAATGAAACATGAGGAAATAAAGAAGTTCAGAGAATTGCCTTGTAAGATATAGGAACACTTTTAATTGGATTCTGCACCATTTCCCAGTGTAATATTGAAAAAGAAATACTTTTCTTGAGTTTTCTACTTGGAAAATTCTCGATAAATTAGAGTCCGACTCTGAAAAGTATTGTCCTTGAATGAAGACGTCGAATTTTTGGATATAACACCGGAAAGGGGCCCTTTAAAAATGCTAATTTTGTGTGTTTATTAGTTATAGTTGTTACACCTGAGTAAGCTTTTTATGCTTGTCTGAGTTTCAGACTTTTAAACTTTAAAATCCACCTATTATAATTGTTATTATTTCAACATTGCATAATTTCTAGTCATTTAACTTTTATTTTTATCACCTTTACAGTTTCTATTTATTATTTCTCATTATTGTTCTCGGAATGTTTAAAATTTATTATTCGAGTGAGAATAATTTCGAATGTTAAACTTGGATTATGGAATTACCATTTCAAGCGGTATGTATTACATTCGGGCGCCATTATAAGTTTTTTAATTATTTAAAAAGTTTCCTGTTAGTGTAAATAATATATTATATGCATTATAATTCACGATATGCTTCCATAGGCACAAATAACGATTTTCTTCATATTCGTCACATCCTGTGATTTATTTTATTCTTCTTCTCATTTTATTCCATATTTTGACATCTCTGTTTCAACCATTTCTTGAAACCCCTTTGTGAACTGTCCCTTGGTCTATTTTTTGCCCTGTTTAATTATAATTTTTTTGTATTTATTTTTCGATTCCCTTTATCGAAATTGTATTAACATTTCAATTTTTTCTTATAAATCAACAACTAATATTTCACGTGTATTCTTTCTCGACTCTATTTTCAGTAGTTATAATGGTATTTGTAGTTATTTTTGCATCTTTAAAATTCACCCTTATGAATGTACCTACTTTATTCCACATTATTATTTTTCTTTTATATGTAATGTAAATACGAGGGCCATAGATTCTTCCTGCTTGACAAATATATATTAATTAATGGAACTCGTATATTAACGGAACAAGTTTAACAAGTTTTGTCAAAAGATCAAATTTGAGGGCATTGAAACCTGTAGGTTATAATTTCTTCATCAAGAAATTGATGGAGACAAGATTTAAAAAATGGAAAATATACTGGCAAGAAGTATTTGGTATCATTTGCTTGTTGCAATTTGGTCAAATGTTTACTTTTATCATTTTTTTAATTGTTGTCAACTCAATTAGTACAAATTATTGGAAACTGTTTTAACAATGTCACTTTTAATAGATTAACATTATTAACTAAATATATTGTTGATCAATGACTGAAAAATATTTTAATTTGATTTTAACTACACTACATAAATGTTTTCTTATTATCTATAAAAATCATTATAGTTTGTTTAAATGGGAAATTTTTGGTGCAGAACAATTGTTGAAAAGTACTATTCCTTTCAACCCTCAGTTTGCTGCTGGCTGGGCGAATATGAATTGATGGAACATTTTTCCCTTCCAATAAGTACTTAACCGAAATGAAAAATTGTTCATTCGGAGTTGTTACATCGGTACCTACTGTTAAAAGTATTACTTTTATGGAAATATAAAGGTCAAATAATTCCATAGAAAAAGTACTTCTTATGCAATGTGTTACGCAAGATTTTAATATAATATAAGATTGTGGTTGGTTTTGATTTACCTAATCTAATCAAAAAAATAATTAAGAGAATTGATAACGAAATACCTACTCAATGAGATTAACTGAAAGTTGTTGGAACGGAAGGTGCTAAAAGCGCGCTATTTTACATTTGGTGTTAGTTTTTGTCAAATATTTTCCTTTCAACATTGTCGAAAATACGTCAGAAAGAAAACGACAGCTTGGGGGTTACGTGGAAAAAGTAGAATAAGAGAAATCATGGATTTGAATGTGATTAAAAACGAGACTAAACTGAGCTCTTTAAGCTCCGTTTGCCATCGTAACGCGAGTTTTAACTCTACATAATAACATTATATAATATCAGCTGCTCCTCTTTCAATCTCTTCATCTACAGTGAAGAGTAGATAATAAACTAAGAAATCACTACACTACTACAGTTTCATCAGTTCTTATTCCAAAAGTCTTATCAGCCTTGTATAGAGGTTTCCTCTTTCATTCCAATCTACATTCTTTATACTCCACCAGTTTGAGCTTTTTGAGGTATCCATTCACACGGCAATGGACCCCTGTCAAAAGTCTTAGTGCAGTGTCTTACTCTGACGTAGGCATACAATTCCCAAATGGATATTTCAGTCCCTCTTTTTGCTACTTTATCTGCTAGCCAAGACAGTTACATTGTGCAATCGAAAAAATTACTATCATGATTTCATTTATACAAGTTGGAAATAACGTTTTCCGAAGAACAAACAGCTACTCTTCGTGCTGGAGTTTAAAAGTTTGTCATGATTTCTTTATTTCGAACTAGGTACTATTAAGTTATCAATTTTAAAACACGAGATATGTGTCAGTATATTTTTTTTGTAAAGACTAGCATGTATAATATGTTTCAGTATAGTTTAGTTATATAATTAAAACCGAATGAATTGTTAATAAATCAGAATCTGATCGAAAATAGTCTCGTTTTGCCGAACCAGAGGTACCTGGTTTCGCTTTAAAGGAAAATACGAAAAATTTACATAATTCGACCTCGGTATTGGTCAGCTTTAGCGGCACATTTCTTTGTATTTTAATTTACGGACTGATTTATTGCCAACAAAAAAGTTATGGTCAAGTTTTTGAATACATTTACCTTAAAAATTTATTAACCCGACCAGGACATTGTTAAAAGGTAAATGGTTTTAAACATATCGAACGTATTCCGATTGATTAAGCAATGATTTCAAATAATCTGGTTAACGAAAATGTCAAGGTGTCAACTGTCATTAGTCAGGGTATTTCACCTATTCTTCATTCGTTAACCTACAAAATACATTTTTTATTGAATTGTTACTGTACCAAGTCGACCGGAGCCATATTTGGGAAATTCAGTGGAACATAAGTTTTCTTTCCACAAATCTTATCTTTTTCTGCGATTTAGCTATCTTAAACGCTGCATACATTTCTTTTACAACTACTTCTCTGGCTATATGCCACAACAGACATTGAATTACAATTTTTTATTCTTTTATTCATTACAATTGAAGAAATTCAACTCTATTAACGAAGTTTTTTTTCGTTTTAGGTTTGTGAGGAGCAAAAGTGTCAGGACGAAGTTTTTTCTTTAGCAATGAACTGTATGGATAGATTTTTAATGTGTTGTTCTATAATGAAGAACCAGTTACAGTTATTAGGAACTTCGTGTTTGTTATTAGCGTCTAAGTTAAGGGAATCAAGGCCTCTAGCTGGAGAAACTTTAGTGTATTATACAGATCATAGTATAAAGAAAGACCAGTTATGGGTAAGTGCTTACATTATTTCTTTTTAATAAAATTTAACCATGAGAAATAATATTTCAAAAAACAACAATGTACGAAAATATATTTTGAAAATAAACATTCAAAATTGTCTGTTGTGACCAATTTTCACTGCCATATCATAAGCTTTACTTTGTCACTTTGTCTTTCACAAATAATACCCATGATATTAATTGGATTCTAGAACAAGTTATCGAATTAATGTAAAAAATCATTATTATACAGATAGACAATTAAAAAGAACGTTCTTGGCTGTTATCGTGTTGAAAAACGTTAAATGTATCCAACAGTTCATATTAAATACAAAATACTAAAATTTTTTTCTGGTTTATACCGGTTTGACCGCAATTATTTGTTAATATAATTGATGCTAACCGGTGTATATGTATATTATTTTTATTTTTAAAATTTGTGTTTATAACACGGCACTGCTCGTTTCCGTTGCAATGGAACATTCCTTTTAAAGGTACCTACTCAGTTATAAGTTACTTATTTTATTAATAACGAGTGAAAGAATATTAACGCAAGTAACAAAGTAAAGGCAATAATTGTGAATACCAATGTTGGAATCAGTTTTTCCAGTTTGTATTATTATTTTTTGGAAACACCCGTAGGTTGTTAATTACTTGGAATAATATTTGATGAAATTATACTAATAAAAACAAAGATAAAGTCGAGGAAAAACGGCGCGTGTGATTCAGTTGCATTAGGATTGCACATGATTTGAGTAAACAGGAATATACCAATGCAGACGATCTTTGTCTCAGAGAGTGCAGATTGACTCATGCACAACTTTAAGAGCATAAGTCGATGGACTTCGGTCCCGTTACAAAGGAAAATATTTATGTTGACTGACTACACTGTGACAGTCAAAAGAATTCGACCTCCAAAGATTTGACACATTTTCAAAAGTGGTTATACGCAGTGCATAAATGTGAAGATAGTTTTTTACCCGAAATTTAAAACACTCTATAGGATGCAGTAACTACAATACAATGTGTCAAGTGGTGTCAATATGAACATTGAACATTTTTGGTTTTATATTCACGTTATATCTCGGTAATTGAAAAATATTAATTAATTTTAAGCCAACGGGAAAAAAGAAATAAGAAAACTTTGAAATTTTTCCAAAAAAAAAGCAAATGCAATGCGCTGATATCGAGAGTGAATTATATTATATTGCCAAAATGACCCTATTCAATTGACATGGCATCGAATTAGTACGGTTAGTAAGGAAATTGCATGGAATTTTTCTTGTAGTACAGTTCGAAGATCCTAAAGGCTGTCAGCAAAGGCAAAGCGAGCCGTCAACAAATACGTCTCTGCAAGATTTAGATCGGGGCAGGAAGCTAGCCAAATTATTATTCGAGAATTTTCTTTAAAAGCGTATATCTTTAATAACCGATAATAAAGTGAACAGAAAGCTAAATTCACTGTTCACGCACGCATATGTGGGTGTTCCTAAGTGTGTACCCAGCTTATGATTGATACTTTCAAATATTGGAACTTAAAATGCAGTTTCTAATTCTAACTCAACAATTTTTTTAATACCGTACGAGATACAGCTACGGCTAATTTGTTTTACTCAGAATATTTATCTTATTTGTCTGTTCTCTATTTATCTTCATCACTAGGTATAATAATTAGTTACAAATGGAAATTCAAAATACCCTTGTTCTAGTGTAGATACTTTCAATGGTTTAAAACACCGTAGCTTAGATTGCATGTTTTACATTTAAATTTTTTATATAATTGTTGATAGTAAAGTTAGCCTTGAATATTCATAGTAAGTCACATATATTTTATTTACCTTTTTATGATATTACTATCTTTCAATTATAACGGTATTTTAAAGTAAAAACAATTATTAATTATTTGATTCAAAATAATACTTTGGCCCTTTAAAAACTAGACATGTTCAACTTGATCAGTTGTGAGTACATTCTGTGGTTACCATTAGTGAAATAAGACAGAAGTAACATGAAATTCTATAAAACCTGCGAAAATAGCGGCTTCATACAACAAATATTTCATCAGTATTAAATCCCTCATATAGATTTCTCCTCTAAAGCAATGAGTCAATATTTTATTGAATAACAAAAAACACTGAATAACCCTGTCAATAAAAATACACATACAAGCAATAACACACCGAAACACACACAAAATATAACGTTATATTAAAATCAATAAAGAATAATTGCCAACACTTGCCCATAATAGAACGCAAAAGAAACAAAGCGAACACACACTCTGAATATGACCTGATCTGATAATAACACACAAAGCACGAAAACATACAACTCTCAATTTTACCAAAAAATACACAAAACATACAGTGTGGCAATCATATTTATCCCGCGAACAAAATAATTAAAGAAAATTCAAAACTACTTCTAGAGTAGAGAGTTGGAACTAAAATAATATAAAACATTACACAACCTACGAAAATTTAACCCCCCTTCTTGAAGAGCCCAAAAAGTTCTTTTCAAACGATATATGTACCTACCGCTAATTGTACAAGCAAATGGGTTAATAGGGGAAATCCATTGAGTGGTTACCTAGGTCACCAGACTTGTCGCCACCTGATTTTTTTCAGTATTGATTATAATTCCGAACGAACCTCAATTGACGACCTGCGAAAAAAAATAACTCGAGCCTATCGTTATATTATTGAAACTATTTGCCAACGCCTTTTGGAGTTTGAAAATAGATTATACCATCGTTTACCAAACAATGGAAACCATCTTGAACACTTATTTAATTAATTATAAGTTTTGTAGCCACATGGAACACTATTTCATTTTGTTTTCAAACAATTTTTTTTTGTTTATGGTTACACCCTGTATAATTATTTTTACAGGACAAGTAGTGGGCATAGAGGGTTGATGACAATCTCTTGTCATTTTAGTTCCTCTTCTCTAACCCAGAAACGATTTTGAGATTTCCTATACATACATCTTTTTTTATTTGGAAATTTTAAAATTGACAAGCTGTTCTAGAACACTTGGTATTGAGAAAGTATATGAGAAATATCAAACATCTTAATGTTTGAAATGCACTGTATAATTTCAGCGTATTTGTACAAAGAAAAATATGCCATGTTGTTTGTTACACGATTTTAACCCACATTCAAGTTTTCCATATAACAAATATCAACAATCAGCTGTGTACACAATAAATAAAATACAACGCTTACTGTGCACATTTTTGGTATCACATGGTAATTTTTTTTCATTGAACTACTACTCGACAAAATTGATGACCGAATGGATTTTCGAAATTTTTCTCAAGGTATACGTACGTCACTTCCATATACGATATCCGTATTATCTGTACAGATAATATTGGTAGTTACTTATTTGAATTTGCACATTCTTTTTTAACAAATTGTAACTTTTTCAAATTTAGCGCTAAATATTCAAAATTACCAATATACAAAGACAAAGGTCAACAGATTTTTTTTAGATTCATTTTGAAAATATTTGTTTCATACAGGGTGGTATGAAATAAATTTTAGATTCCAAAAACTTCAATTGAAACTATTTTCTCTGTATATCATAAATTTTAGGCACGAAAATAAATCTAAAAAGTGGAAGGGTAGAAAGAACCACAACAAAAGTATACATTGTTCGGAATATTCAGAAACAGATGGTTGATTCAGTACTGAATAAAAAAAATATTATCCGGTATTGGGCAACTCGAAATTCAGTTAAACGGTAATTATCGGTTGTTGTTCTCTAGAAAAAAAAATAACGGAAGTTCAAAAGCCCAAGTTTATCGCTGTCAAAAGAAACCGTCTCACTTATATCATCGTCAAAGCCAATGGCAAATTTTCAATTCTTCGATTATCAGCTCGAAATCCAAACAACTCGAAAACTGATCCATTCACATTTTATATTAACAGGAAGTTTGTCGAGATTATTTTCATTATCAGTTCAAGATTGTGGATGTCGATATGAAAACATATGTGTATGTACCATGTATAAAGATTTGTATATTTAATGTATATATACATATTAATCCGTAGTTGTGGTAAACCCTGTATGTATTATTATTTAGCGCGAAACGGAATAGCGATAAGTAAATATATACATATAAAATGTAAGATAATATATATTTTAAGACAATCAAATTCAATTAATAACTATTTCGCGGAAGAATGGGGTTTGATATCATCACCTAACTAGCGGTTGCCCACACAACTCCACAACATAATATATTTTATATATTGATAATGGTAATGATGTGTTTTTCCGGCTTCGAATGCTTTTTCCTTTTATTTATTCGAAACATACTGTGCTTGGATCACTGATGATTTTTATACCGCTGACCTCCTTATCCAATAATTCGAGTATTATGAAAACAATTTTTTATATTTTCGACTTTGCACTACAATACCAATACTTGACAATATACCCGATGTCAATGTATCTATTGTTGTCATCTATTGTTCCCCCTTACTTCTACTCAGTTCCGGAGGAAAGTTTCAGGCGCTAGTATAATTTCACTAAGGCTTTAAAACAGGTTGGACAGCGTTACCAGCGGAAAAAGTAAAGACGAACACGTGCTTTTACTTCTGCTATTGATTTTGGACTAACTTTTACTTCCTCAGCTTTTGTTCCATTCCGTGACGTACCTACCAGTTGTGGTATCCACAATGGAGTTTTATCTTCAAATTGATAATGTGTGTATTATTACATATTATTATAAATATTCATGCTCATGATCGACTTTTTTGCTGGTTAAATTTTCTGTAAATCGGTCGGTAGTGTTAGGACGTAAACTCATTGGCACTGTATTTGCACATGGTTCGTGTGTACTGTATAAGAAAACATTCGACGCTTTTTAAAATAAATTAAAATTTCAATTCATCAATGGATATCCCGGGCTCAAATTCTAAACCTTATCACCTTCGCCATCTGCGAGGTCTGAGGTATAGGACGTGAAAAATATAATCCTTTATCCTGATAAACCTCGTCAGGATATTGGAACGAACTTATTAAATTGTATTGTCATCGGTCCTTGATAAATGTGCAAAGTTGCAATTTAATGTGAAGTTTTGAAGTTGATGAAAATTATTTTTGAAAATTCCATCGCAAACTAATTTGGTGTTTGTTTTAAAGTTTCTTTTGCTACGTGTTGTGTTTAATTTTTTCTATTTTTTCCAGTAAAATTGTTTAATCAAAACCAAGATATTGAAGCAGTTTGCTTATTACAATAATGTTGAACTTTTTTGCATTATATTTGTACGAAAAAAGGATACGTTTTTCATTCCTAGCATCGTTTGGCATTGGTTAGGAAGATCTCGCGTTTACCCGCATTCCTCGCTTAAATTCACCCTAACTCTTCAGAAGCCTTTATGGTGGTCTTAGTTAAATTTATGTATGGTTTGCACTATCACTACCTATCTATTTACTTTTTCATTATTTCCGGTACCACCAGCACTTTCAACAATAACTAGCATCCTGTATTTGTTTAAATTTTGTTATCAACTTCAGTTCGTCCAATCATTGTGGGAATTGTGCTTTTTTATAATATTCTTCTTATCTAAATTTTTTCTTTTCATTTTTTAAGGTATTGTCTTGACTACTGTGAAAAAAATCTAGTTCACATGAATTGTTTGGTCGAATTCCATCCACTTTGCCTAAAACAAATGTTATAAACTATATTAAATGTGACATTTAAGTGACAATAAAATTCAGGTACATTTAGAATACAAAAATACTAGTTATAGAGCCATCATAGAAAAGTAAATAAATAAAAGAGCTGTTCTATTGCATAAAGTTAACACTAGTGCCTAACTTAGCTACAGGTATGAATAGTGTTGGAAAATTAATATCATAGGGAATGAGGAGATTGAAAAAAAAAACCCGTTGCAAATGAGAAAATCGTATTAACTTGTTAACATGTTTCAAAAAATAAAATATCCAACATAAGCACACAAATACAACATAACATAAGTAATACTTAGATACATACATACTTTTTCAACTTACCTATCATAAATGATTATAAATCCTGTGATAATTATACCAATAATAAAAATAAGTAAGTACTTAGATCAAACAAAAATGAATAAATTTAAAAATGGCAACGATTAACCTCAAATTCAAATAATGACAAGTTCAATAATGGGAGGCGGGGTTTGTTCAGTTCAGTTCAGTTAGTTGCTGTAAAGCGCCATGCGCTACTGGTTGAGCACAAAGTTTGCTCCAGCTCCTTCCTAATGTTTTTAAACCTCTGTTACAATTTCTCTATGGCTAGAGCAATAATTATACTATTGTAATTTTATAATTATACATGACTTCTTCATTGAATTGCTTTTTGTTATTTTATAGTACCACTTAACGGTTGGACGGCGGTCAATAAACTTTCCAAAATTCAATAAGACTCGAATAAATAAAGATTCCAAGAAATGTTTTTGTTGAATATTTGTTGCATGCTTAAAATAACTTTTATTAAAAAAAATAATATTGGTTGTGATCTATTTATTATTTTGAGAACACAATTGAAACCTTGTCCTGGGATATTTTAAATTATATGGAAAATATTCGAGCTAAAATAATAGTCGAAAAAGGCAAAGGGAAATTCTAAATTTTAGTTTTTGTATGAAAATAAAAAATATTGAGAAATAATTAAAACCAGAAAGATAAGAATATAAACTTGAATATTTTTCTGTAGTTTCTGTGACGGGACTTCGCCTAGGTGCCAGGTCCTCTTCTTTTCTCAAGTTCTCTACCCGGTGACTTTGGGCAATTAAGTGAAATAACAGTCTTTTCACCTGATTGAGAATCTGCTGTTTAAAATCTACCTAAAGCTAGTATTGAATTATTGTAAACTATTTCGTCAATTTTAAGTACAACTTTGTAATATCCGATAAACATCTTCTTGTTGAAGGATTATTGCATTCCAATACTCTATATACTTTTTCAAACGAACGATAGGAGAGTAAACATTTATGAAGTGCGCATAAGCGATCTCTTGAAATTGTGTTGCTTCTTTTGAGCTTAGCTTCAACGTTTTCCTTGGCATTGGCATCCTTTTTAGTTCGCTGGTTGTTCTCCTTGTCAGTTTTCGCAGGTGGCTGGTTTGTCTCGTTGGATCGGTGTGGACCTCCTCACTTGTCGCACTTGTCTGTCCCTGAAGGAATAACTGACAGATGTAGCACATTAACAGCATTACTCTATAACATCGACATGAAAGAACCGAAGGGTGAGTGGTTCTACTAGTCTATGTTTATGTACGGTGGTCGGTCCATTTCCTTTTCGCTGTTCAATTGTTTTCAAGGCTTATGATTGTCTGGTACTGCTTGCTCTGTCGCCAGACGTTTGGTGCACTAACGCCATCTCATTTGCATAGTTTATAGTTCGTGCTCAAGATTTTAATAGAGAAATTGAGTGTAGCGAACATTGTCAGTAACATTTCAACATTTTCAAGTTATGCGCTGGCATTTTCAACGCTCATTATAGAAACAAACTGAGCATCTTTTTCAGTTCAAATACAGGAAAATTGATAATCTATTGAAATAAGGGGAAAGAATTTTAGATTTTTCAGAATGAATAACAACCTCATTCTTATCTCGTGGAAGAGATAGAACAGCATGTAGGTAAAAAGCGGAGGGTTGAAGGTCGAACCTCCGACTAAATCTATCTTTCTCTTTCTCCTCAGGAATGCGTACGTGTATAACTTTAGAAAAGAAACCGTGGAGACCCGTTCTGCCTGTTCTCCGGATTCATTATCTGACCGATTGTACATACAAATCAAATTAACCGAATGCAGGAGTGGATTTTATGGGAACCGAATTGTTAACTTTTCAAAAAGAGTCCACTATTATTGAATTATTAGTTCATGTTTCCACATGATAATTCTTTCGTTGATAGTTTTATTAAAATGATTACTTTACGTCATGATTGAGTTTAGGAAATAGCAAACATTCCAGATGGTTGTTAAACAATAATTAGATATTATGGATTCTCCTATTTCTAGAGGAGACAGTCTGTGACAATAAACGCCTCAACTGTAATAAAATGAGTCAAATTCATAACTATAAATGGAGACAACATTTTAGAAATGAAATATTATCATAAGGTCTGTTTTCATAATGACGTAATAATATTTGATATAGAACATTTTATGTTCGTTATCATATTCTCCACTGTTGATGTTTATATATTATTTATTACAATTCCTATCACTTTTTAATCATTTTTGTTGTTCTTATAATGTTGGCAGGAAACAAAACCTGCACTAGAAGTTTATTTCGACGAGTTAGTATTGGAATGCAATAATCCACTAACTAACAGTTGTTTATTGGATATTACAGAATTGTGCCCAAAATTGACGGAATATTTTGCAAACGTTAAATAGTAACTTGAGGTATTGAAAAATAGATAATTTTAATTGCCACAATTTTTAAGTTAATAAAAGAAAACTTGAGTTTAGTCATTATGTACTTGGAATAATTTTAAATATGGTTTTATTTTTATACTAACCAAGGAACCCTCGCCAAAATTCAGTCTATCGATCCATAATAAGAAAACAATCAGGATCCTGGATGGGCTCCTGACAGGCAGGTAGACTTAACAAACACATGAATAACATCGGATTGGCAAACACAATCATATACAGGTTTTGCCAAGAACATGAGAAAACTCCAGTACACATATTGTGCTACTGCAAATTCCTGACTAGGCTAAGGCTTTCAATGATAAAGGAGGAAAACCACAAACCTTTCTGTATATGGAGGACCTAAGGTTTGCTATTCGAGGACGGTCTAGACAAGCAACTCTGGAATAAAAAGAAGGCATGCACCAAAAGATCTGCAAAAGTCGTAGTGGAGAGGCTCATAGAAGTACTTACGCCTTATATTTATCGTATCTTCTATCTAACCTAACCTATTTATCTCAGTTGCTGAGACCACTGACACGACATTTGAAAAGAAAGAAAGTGATAAAAGATAAGATAAGCTGGTGTTGGGTAAATGGTTTAAAAAAACTCGAACTCCACATATTTTGATAATCGATTGAAGAACTGATTGCTATCTTATTTTCTTGATATATTGATACAAAATATGAAAAAACAATAACAAAACCCAAATAATCTGTACCGTCAAGTTTTCTGTCGTAGGTATGACATGCGTCACATTTGTGCCCAATTAAATTTCAACATCATCACCAACGAAAAACAAACCAATATAAATTAGTCCATTCGGGAACAACACAGCGAGCAAAAAACAAAACATAGAGAAAATGACAATTAATAAAAATAAATTGATTTAGTATTGAATTAAGATTGTGCATAAATTCAAATTGTAAAAAGTAATATTTTACTTTTGGGATTTTCAACTTTTTTGCAATTGAAAAAAATTTCCATAAACAAAATATTCAACCAAAAAAAATTTTATTTAAACAATTTTCATTGCCATGAATCAACACGGATGTCTTAATCGATCGACAGTTCACTAATTTGTTAGAAGTTGGAATGTTGTTTCCAAAATTCACTATAATAAATTTGAATGTCCTAATTGATATTTAATAATAATAAATAATCATTTTAAGCTCTAGAGGCCACGCGCGAATCTCGAAATAGCCACACGGAGGCCTATTTTCAGCGTCAATTTAAAATTATGAGCAATAAATGTAGAGTTTTCAGTGCTGGATCTTTTTTAGTGGAAATTTAAGTATCATTTTTCATAATTTATTTATCTCCAATAGTTTCTGAGTAATTAAAACTTATAATTAGAAATAATACACTTTTCACTAAAAACTCGGGACTCTGAAACGATGAATGAATTGAAAACGTTCATATGAAGTACCAACTTTTTTCTCATTAGTCATGGGACAGCTTGTATAACAAAAATAGTTAATACTGATTTCATTAACTTTATCGTTTTTTAAGTACAAGTATTTGATTTGATTTAATTAATGGTCTCCGTTATTTTGATCAGCCGGTCTAAAAATAAACCCCACTATTAACCATATCGACTTCCTCACTTTTTTATTATAAACTTTATTAAAACTTATTGATAAAATGCTAAATTTTGTAGTGGGCTGAAAAGAAAATTCACTAAATAAAAATAAGCTAAATATACAGTATACAAATATGAAAAAAAAACCCAAACAGGTTTACACAAGTTGATTTAAATTGGTCCAGACAAAAACGAAAAAATTGTTATTTAACATTAAATCTATCCACTTTCATAAGTAATCCTAGTCGCTCAACTGTTCACTACAAGTATTTCTTGCAATATGTATATTAATTTGACGTAAAAACGTCATTTTTCTATTTGATCATATCGTATTCAACAAACTGTTTTATTAGAATGCCACTGAACGCAGTGGCGTATTACCGCACAGGCGCATGAGGCGCCTGCCTTGGGCCTCAACAAAGCAGGGGGCCTCAGAATTGGTGGCCTCATCCTCAAAAAAAACCAAAATTAAATAATTGTAGGTAAATGTTTACTGTTTATTACTAATAATTACTATAGATAAGTAAATTAAACAAAAAAATATTGCCAATCAGTTTGGTTTCAAATCGCAAAAACTTGCAACCCTGCTTCCATCATCTGATGATTACAGTGCACTGCAATGCAAGCACTGTATTGTATGTATTTATGTTTTTGTTGCGTCCAATGTCATTTTTTTTCTAATAAGTACCTGAAAATATTATTTTTATTTCCGTTTTATGTGTTTATGTTTTTTCTGTTTCGAAAAATAAAAAACGTTATAATTTTCTGCCTTGTACATTTTAATGGAACCATTCCCCTCAAGTAAGGTCAATAAGGGGGCCTCAAAATCGAGTTGCGCCTGGGGCCTCACAATATCAAGATCCGCCACTGACTGAACGTAAGGGAATAATGTTGGCGCAATAATGTGGACTCAACAAAACGTATGCACATTATTACATGAAAGCTCCCAATTCCCAAATCATATTTCACAATCTGCGGTAAGCAAAATAGGAAGGAGTTACAGAAAATCAGGACACATAATGGATATACCGAAGAAAGGTATTATAGACCTACACTTATTGCAAATATTCAACAAGATATAATTTAGTCGGTAGTAGATGATTTCATACTGTATAGTGCGTGAATTATCTAGTAATTTGTATATTGGAAAGTCTTCGGTATCAAATATTGCTAAAAAGAGGAATTACCACCCTTATAAAGAACGTCTCATCCTTGAGTCGGCTGAAGATGACAGTGACGGTGCACACTAGTTCGCTCCCGTGGTCAGAAATACCTGTTAATCCTGTACTAATTCGCTCCGATGACCGTATGCTAATTCGCTCCCATGTGATAAGGCGATTAAGCACCTACCTGCTTACTTTCTAAGAATACCAATGCAAAAGAAAAGTCATTATCTGTATGCAACATTATATTTACATTTTATACATGCAATTTATAGTGTATTTGGTAGAACTTTGTGAGACATACATTTTACAAACTCAGATTGGCTTATTTCTTTTTGCCGTAACGACGATATTTTATGTTCAACAAATTGTTGGCGTAAGTGAACAGCCCTGCGGTATATTTACACCCACGTTGAATGCACTGCCACCGTTTCACGTTTCCGGAAAGTATTTTGTGAAAATTATATTTGTAATTATTGACAACTAATATTGGCTTGCCTTTTTCGCTCAACATTTCACTCACTTTCAACGAATCCATATTATTCAAGTTAACATAAACTTCAAAATGATCTCTCAACAAACATAACAAGCATTTATAAACCACCCACTTTCCACCCCTACCCGCGGTCACATTTTAATCCCTAAGTAACTACCCTTCCAAGAAATTGCTAAGGTGCTGTGCCCTAGGATTCTGAATTGCTCTGCCATTCGAAAGATTGTGAATGGAGGTTTCTTCTTCCAAGCCACAGAATCTACATTCTTCTCCGTCCACCATTCTAAGTTTTTTCAGGTGCTTATTCAGGCGAAAATGTCCTGTTAGGATCCCTGTTAAAACTCTTAGTGCAGTTTTACTAGGACATGCATTCTTTTTTATATAAACGGGTTGTAGTCAGATCTTCTCTTTTTTCGGCTTTGTCTGTTTCTCCCACTATTGGAGCTGATACTGCAACTCTGTCCATGTGTAGTACGAAAGCGGTTAGTATACAATATGTCTGTTGCTTTGTACAACTACATTACAGACATGTTTTATACCACGCCTAGCCTAGGAATTCCCAATTCATTTTGAAACTAAATGTGATTACCCAGGAGCTCATTGCTTCAATGGCTGCTTGAAGATCCGACATCCTGATAATACTTTGCCTTTTGTATCTATAATTTAAATAACGTTTTTCTCAGAATTAAGAGTTCAGCAATAAAAAAATGCAGACTGGAGGGTTCTTTTATATATAAATATAAAGTTATGACGCCAGACTTATTTAAATGAATGAAACGTTCGCTTCATTTATATCTATTCCATGTAGTTTGTTAAAAGCAAACATGTCAGAAAGTCGTGATAAAACTCAGTACGAAACTGTGAATGAAAATTTCAAGAGATAAGGACCAGTTAAATATAAACCGAAACCAGCTGTTTTCTGACCCTTATACAATCTTATCGTTTGAAAAAATCCAGTCTTAAATAGTAATTTACTTAATAACAATGTAATAAACTGATACGAATGTTTGTTTAATAATTTTGTCTTATTCTTATTTGAAGTTTTACTTTTAAAAATTCTTTATATTGGTTAAAAATCGCTCGTGGCGCCTAGATAAATAAATGCAAATATTGCATACATAGCAAGTTAGGTTATTTTACTGATTATTAACGTCTAAATGCTGTAAATAATAATTATTTTAGAATTAATAATACATATCATATGTGATAACGTTTAAAACATAAAATGCAAACGAGATTTTTTTTGGTAGAATTGTCATTTATTTACTTTGTAAATCAATCCTAATATAAACGTCACTGCTACAGCTGAGCTCTGTCGTCATTACTGAACCATGTTGCCAAGTCATTTAAATAGTGCAAGAATACAGGAAATTTCAAAACTCGTGTAAATCTTTTCTTTTGAGGTATACGTTCACAAAAAACTAAAAAAATTATTTATGTTTTGGTTATGGGATATCGAAAATATTTGTTTTAGAATGCGATATAAATACTAAATCAACACAATATGAAAGCACAAATAAATTGAATTGAAATGAAAGTAAATTTTGAGTTTTATAAGCATAAAAAAGGGATACGACAAAACCAAAATAAAATTTAAAAAAATAATTAATTTACTAAGATAAAATAACAATAATGATTATAAACAAATAGTAACAATAATTTAAGATCTATTCTATCAAATTATAAGTGAAAAATAAACAATCTTCTAAAAATAGGATAAAACCTGTGAATGTGGCCAATTTGATTCAAGTGAAACATAGTGTAACGTTTTTCTTATTTATTTAAACAGTTTTTACCGTGGGATAAAATTATACGCTCACTATGGCTAATTACTATTGATTTATTGAAGAAACACTTACACACTATAATAAACTTAATTTATATACACACTACTTAATGTATATTAATTTATCTACACTCGGTATAATAATTGTCCTAATTTATCTTCAACACTATTTATATTCACTATCTGTTCACTCACTGTATACTGAAACTGTTTACCGGTTCACTGTATACTGAACAACTCCCCGACTCACTCAAAAACCCGCGTATATATAGTCCTTCGTAACTCCAGAACATTCTTGAATATACCACCTCTGCGTATACTTTATAATTCGAGAACATTCGTGAATAAGCCATTATATGGGTACGCTTCGAGAACAGTCTGAATATTACCTACGAAAGAACCTTTCTAGAAAGGTCGCATTCATAGTTTGCGACAGGACCGGCTTCTGAATCAGTGAGTTCGTAACAATAGATTGAAAATCAGAAAAACTGCTTAAATGAATAAAATTTAAAAAAATGCTTCAATACAACCAAATGCAGATAAATTTGTAGGATAGTCTTATAAGCTTTTATACAGATTTTCTTATGATTTATTGGAGAAAATGCTGTTAACTGGTACACACTTGAATATACCCAACTTCAAATTATTTTAAAACAAAAATTATCGACTTACAAAAATGTAGCAAGAAGCGCATTTTATTAAAACCATTTTTAAAATGAACAAAAATCATTTCCTGTTACACAACTATACTACCAGAATATAGTTACAGAAAATATGAATTTTTACAATTGAATCAGAATATGCTCAGATATTTTTTTTCACCTTGAAATAGTCAATTGCGACATTTATCATGTCAGCTTAGTAGATGTTTTCATTTACCTAATTAAAGTTTATTCTAGTTAAGGGGCAACGAACTTTACTCCGCGTGTAGCTTTTTGCGACAAAATTAATTTATCAAAATAGTGACGTTTCGCATTATTGTTAATATTTTTACACTTATCAGTAGTTTCTTGTGAACCGATTCCAAATAAATAAAATTATGGTGAAACTCGAATAAATAGGAATTTTTGTTTCCAGTGAATCAGTCTTGTTCACGTGTGTCGAAATTAATGTTACCTTCTCAAAAAATTTTATCCGTAATTACATTATGTAGTTTTTTGATAAGTTGAAAAAATTTCAAAATAATCGGTTTTTCTTTTAAATATCTCAGAACCTATTGCAAATTTAAGAAAAAGAAAGAAGTTTTTTCATGGGATGGAAATGTCCTAAAACAAGTCCTACTTCCCGAAAGTATACCACCAATATTTATAATTTTAATGTGGGGGAAAATAGGAATATGTTTCCAGCAAATGAAAAAGCAGGAGATTTGATAATTCAAACAATATTGTTCCTTAATATTAAAATGGAGGGGCATAAAAAGTGTTAATCAATAAAAAAATTTGTGAGAAACTATTTTTTCTTGAAAATACATTAAATTAAGAACTATATTTCCTAAATCATTTCTTGGGATATTACCTAAATACCCAATTATTTAAACAAATGGATACAAAAATTATATTTATTTACTGATTTACCTACCTACTGTGGAAAGTCACAAAACCTAATAGTTAATTAAAGGTCTTCTTAAATACCCATATACCTCTTCTATCCTGTCGTCTCCTACGTGTTGTATAACTTCAAAAATTTTTTAATCTGCTTACTAAAAGAAGTGATACGCCTATGGATTAGAAATGCTTTATTATTTTAATACTCTCTCATTCATAAAAATAGTCATCTGTTGTTGCGTTCCCTTCTATCCCAACCCTCAGTAAGGTGGTATTCTTGCTTAGCTCATTGATACATACTATTTTAGAACAAGACAAAGTGCTTTAATGACTGCATAACTGCCCCCTGATTTTACATTTCATGCAAAATACTTATCTACTCGATTATTCTTAGAAAATTCTTCTTTATTCTACTAATCCTTTATTTCCAGGATAATACCCCCAAAATTCATCCTCCCTCATTGAATTATAATCCAAAAGAATTTTTTTCCTATACAAGCTCAACAAAAAAAGTGTCAATTCAGAAAAAAAAGCCACCCTAATTTCTATTATCCAATGATGCAATTATTGAGCCATGTCAAATCCGTTTTATTTAACACTTCCTTTTTAAAATTGCCGTTATACCGCCGGCGCAGTGACAAGGAGACAAGTTCCACCGAAATATACCTGTTAATTTTAATAAAGGTACCTGTTAAAGTTGGAATTCCAACCGATTAACAGGTAGGTCAAGTTTTATCCTTCCGAGAATTCACAAATAAGAGGCTGCCGGCCCCACTCGGTGATTCGGGCCTTCGTCTCATTGTGAAAATTCTTCATGGGATGTTGAGCTGACCGTTTACAGGCCGATATACAGAGTGGAACTATTCCTAACGGGTTACAAAACCATCTATATATACGAGGGACTGTTTGATATTGGTTACGAATTAAACAAAAAAATAAACAAAAAACAACTTGTTGCTAATTAAAAAAAAGTGATTAGTTCTCATACTACAATAATATTTTGCGGAACCTTTCTGAGCAAGTCAAATAATAATAAATGTGAATAAGAACCATTATATAGACTATATAGTCCAATTTATGAGCTTTTTTTTATTATAACTGTCCATTTTTCTTGAAAATCAATTTCCTTTTCTTAGTGTTCTTTTTTAAATGTTTAAGTCGCTTGGTTGAAATTGGAGTAGTTGCAGCATAGTATATTAAATTTATCAGTTTGGTGTGATTATATCTAGATAGACCACCCTATATAGTCAGCAAAAGCTGTTTCTGGACGGACCGAACATCTCTCATTTCTTGACAGTAATATATCTAACAATAAGGACTTGACAGATACCTTTTGTAATGTGGCGCCGGATCACATCCAAGCGTTACTTTTATGTCTTCTCATAATAAAGCATTAATTTGCCTGGTACCTTTCGCAGGCCCTTTTTGTTTCGTTTTCATTCTTTTTTACTTCGATTCAATCGAAAAGTTTACTGATATGGTTTGAATAGGAAGTTTATAATACCATTTCGAGATTTCTTTTTTTTGTCAGGTATTTCTCGTTTTTTTTATTATTTATTTTATTATTTTTATTATTTATTTATTTGTGTACTATTATTTGTAAAGTCTGAATTCTTAAAAAAAGACAATACTTATTAAATTTATCATTAACATAACCTTAAAAAGCAGCTCACACTGTATATTAATCTTCTTGCTTACTTGCTGTCAATTTTTTCCTTGTGATTCAACAACCCTTAAAATTATTTAAAAAAACCACTACCATTATCGTTAATTTATTGTGTTAACTTCTAAAATTATCATTAATTTTTTAACTTCTACCATTATCGTTTATTTTGTTAATTTCTACCATTATCGTTAATTAACTTTTTTAACTTCTACCATATCGCTAATTTTGCCAACTTCTACCATTATCGATAATTAATTTCGTTAACTTCTACCATTATCGTTAATTTTGTTAACTTCTATCATTATCGATAATTAATTTTGTTAATTTCTACCATTATCGTTAATTTAGTTAACTTCTACAATTATCATTAATTAATTTTGTTAACTCCTACCATTATCGTTAATTAATTTTTTTAACTTCTACCATATCGTTAATTTCGCTAACTTCTACCATTATCGATAATTAATTTTGTGAACTTTGACCATTATCGTTAATTTGGTTAACTTCTACCATTATCGTTAATTAATTTTGTCAACTTTTACCATTATCGTTAATTTTGTTAACTTCTACCCATATCGTTAATTTTGTTCCAGGAAGTTGTTTTAACTTAAAAAAGTGTTTTTTCTACTCAATAACTTGAGTATCAACATAATTTCAATCTACTTATCACAAATAAGAGAAAAAGAAATTTCACTTTACTACGTCAATTACGCCAAGTTATTTATTTTTCTTTTGCAAATTGTTGATGTTTATTTTGAACCGTCTTAATTGCATTTTCTCTGTGTCATCCGACAAACACTCATTTCCTTGGATTAAGTATATTAAGGTTCAGTGTTTGCTTTAGCGAAATACGTCACCATATTATTATACAAGGTGTTTCTTTATTCTGCCCCATGCTAAATCTTAACAGGGTACCAATAAATAATAATTAAAGGAATCTCTGCGGTACACATTCTGATGAGGCTGTAAGTGCGATACTGACTGTTTCATGACCTTGTGCTCGTGTCTAAGCGATAATTGATTACTCCTCCATAAGCGTACGCTGAACATTTTCTATTTCACGAGTTTTAATTTTAATAAAAACGGGATGGTATGGTCTTCGGTAGACAACGGAAACTAGAAATTTCTTTAAATTCCCAACGATCATAAACTACGTTACTTCATTTTCGTTCTATTTTTATTTGTTTGCCAACAACTTCGTGATGATTCACTTGGTATGTTTTAATAAATAATGTTCTATATTTACTTTTAATATCGAGACGTTAAACTTATGAAGAAAATGTCTATTTGATATTGAATTATCTTGAAATATAAATAAATGATAAAATCGATAGACCTTTAATAAATTAAATACCTAAAGTGTATATTTCACAAAAAATTGTGGAATGTCTTTCTTTTTAAGCTAGTGTATCGTTACAACGATGTTTCATGGCCCTTAACCTATCCCAAAGGACTACACTAGTATTGCATAACCAACATGTGACGATATTCTGATACTAACAGAAATTAGGAATTAAGAGACTGAAGAGTCCAAGTGTGAAGAAACAATAATAAAGTCTATAAAAAAACGGAGCTAATATAATAACCATTCGTACAATACAATACTTATATTTCTTCCTTTTTTTTATAAGATTATTAAAATGATTTTGATTGTTTTATTATAATTTCCAGCTGTTTTCCCCCCTAAAACCAAACACGAGCTGTAAATTCGTAGTACTGCCTAAACTTCTGTTGATTTGGATTCATTTTCAAATACACCAAAAGGCCTTGTGATAAAGATGTTGAGGATAACTTGCCATTTCGCTTATGACAAAATTGTGATTGCTTAGGATAAGGTGAATCTGGAATTTAAGGTCAGGACATTATTTCTATATAATATTATGAAGAGTTCGATTTTTCAAAATTAAATTCGGGAAAGGAAAAAAAGAAAGAAGCATAATAAGTAACTAGAATAAAAGTTTTGGTCATAGCCAGATTCTGCTTACTCCTCTCCATTCCATTTAATTTTCTGTTTATTTTAAATCCTTGATCTTTTATCAGTTCCACCTGTCTTTATTTTTTTACTTCAAAACATTAGTTGTCAAAATATTGGGTTAAGTTACGTTGTATTTTTAACAATAATAATGTAAGATTACAGAGGAATAATAAAAAATGAAATAATCGTATACTGTGGAACTAAAAGAATATTAGATAGTAAGGTTATGTTCCACTGCTAACTTGGCCCAACTAAACACGACCAGCTTTCTTGAATAAGTGTTGACAGTGATTTCTACAAACTAATTTAAAAATCGTGCAACCAATAGAAAATTTAAAATTATTCGTTATCTAAGAAAAGAAAATGCGAACAGGAGACTTAAACTAAATTTTTTCTGTTAATTGAGTTCCAAGTAAATTTTGGGTCTCAACTTAAATGAAACCAGAACAATTTTCGTTGACTTTGACATAGAAGGTTACAGTTTTATAAACATTTTTTTCAGCTTAAGCAACTACCAAACATGATTCCCAACATGTTTTGATATGTATTGATATTCTAACACCATGTCGGTATAAACAGATTCCGTAAAACACTTAAGTCGTAAGAACCTAGGTTCAATATAAATTGTTTACCTAAATCTGTCAGTGGTAAACATGTTGCTACCTCTTTTTAGATCTTAAAGTAAACGATCATTATCCATTGTCAACAAGTATTGTTGGACATAATTTCCAGCATTCTCCTTTAACATATTGCCGATCACACTGCTACTTAATGTAATTTTAAAGTTAACCACATCTATTAAATTATATGAACTACATTGACCATTTTAATTACATAGATACCTTTCGTGAACATTTATTACTATTTAATAAAAGTGGTCTAATAAAATACCAGAACTACAATTTTCAATTAATGATTTTAATGGAGAGCTCTTCATTTTCTTAATTTCTTTCGTCTCTCGTTTAACAATATTATAATACATTCAATGTCATCTTGTATGTCTACTTTCCCAAAATTGTTCTCGATTTTTATAATAGTTGACGTACCTAAATCTCCGAATCTGCGTACTTTTTCATTTTCAACATAAATATCCTTTTCATACACCAACTCCTGAGTTTCGCCAAATATTTTTCACGAGATTCGTATTCAAAGTGTGTTCAAACCAAATAGATCTTGTGTCCATGCATCCATGGTCATCTTCAGCTTTTTTTATCAATAAGTTTGACTCCACTTCTTTACTTTACTTCAACTAAACAAAATTGAATAAAGTTATTTAAATGTCATTTTATACGGCTTCAAGTTGGCATGGGGAAAATGTAGACATTCTTGTTAAATACCACACGAAACGATTAAAAATCCATAAAAGAGTCTCCAATGTCGAAACGGGTTTCAGGTTTTCAATGTAGTGTTAATAAGTAATTAGTTTTATTGGCACTAGAAGTAAACTGGCTTCTCTTAAACGGTATGAAGAGAATCTTTAGCTTCAATTTACAGCGTTCTACTGAAAAAGGCATGTAATTGTAGTTAAGTATGCAAACAATCGCGCAAGTCTATCTGAGATACATCATTGTTACCAATTACACTTGGGGAGATCAGGAAGGATTTCGAACAATTTAGATTAGGTTACAAAGTAGTTTAATTTGCATAAATTGTTAGGTATAAAGTAATTCCTTTGGACGAAGTCTTCATCATATCATCAAAAGATATAAAACAAGTTAAGTAATTTATTATTTCATTGAAAATAAATGAATAGAGCTAGAACATAAGGCCCTCATGTTGCCAAGTGAAAAATTAAAAATGTAGCTATTTTTTTCTGGAGTCCACCTTAAATGCTCTATGCATGGACTCTACATTTTTGAAAATAGGCTAAGTCATATGGAAGTTACAGCCTTTTTTGTGCCAACGAAGAAACACTTTTTTTCTCTAAACTCTAGGACTTACGGTTTCCGAGATATGATACAATGTAAAAATAAAACATTACACGAACTCAGATGCAAATGCAATAACGCATAAATACAGACGGCTCAACAATCAAAGAAGGCCCAGGATGTGGAATCTACTTCAGATCACTAAGCCTAAGAATTTAGAGGGGAATGGGAAAAAATACCAGCGTGGTACAAACAGAACTGGCTGGTATCTCAATTGCTACAAAAGAACTAACCAGGAAAGGAATTTCTGACAAAAACATAATAATGTGCACTGACAGCAGACAAGCTGTATTAGCCTTGAACAAACAACGTGTTACATAAGTGCTAGTACTAGTGTACCAACAAGATTAAGGTAACACCTAGATAGATAACAATATTATCCTGAGATGAGTTGAAGGGCACAACAGGAGTAAAGGTCACCGTATTGCCGATTCTTTAGCAAGGGAAAGCGGCTGGACTAAGACTTTTAGGACCCAGCGACACGTAATTCCTGTCGACTTCGACAATTGCGGAACCAGCCAAACCTTACACCCATACTCGTTCAATCCATAAAAAGATGGGATGGGATGAATTCAAGGGATGAAGTTTTGCCAGGGTGATTCAGCATGGGTGTAGCGTTTAGCTAGTTCAGCAATTGTCGAAATCGTCCAGCAGTAGGTATTACAGGGTCCTAAAACTTCTAGTCCACACGCTTTCCTGGCTAAAGAATCGGCAATGTGATCACCCTTACTGCTGTCGTGCCTTTTATCCACCTCAGGATAATATTTGTATCTACCGAGGCGTTACCTTAATCTTGATGGCACTTATGTAACACGTTGTCTGTTCAGCTCAAGGCTAATAGGGCTTGTCTGCTGTCAGTGCAAACTATTATGTTTTTGGTAGAACCAAGGAATCACGTTGTCCCATTCAAACTTTGCCCCCTTATGCTCTTATACCCTCGAAGTTTCAGCGGTCTACGATCAGTGGTTTAGGCTGTGCGTTGATCCATCATTCAGTACAAATCATTTTATATGTATAGATTTGTTAAATATGTGTCAAATGTTGATATTGCAATATTTATGTATACAATACAGTAAAACGTTTTCAAGGAATTCGTTGCATAATAGTTCAACTTTCAAGTATAAATAACAGACGATTTTTTCAAATAACAATAGATAACAATCGTCATTATGAGGTTTTTAAAATTTAAAACCCATTTGTATAAAAAAAAACTCGCAGTATTCGCGATAATTACGTCTAATTTTTTTTTTAAATTTTATACATAGTTTTTAAAAACACCCACTGCGCGTTACCTGAGCATTATTATTATTCAAATATTCATTATTAGAACATGATAATAAAAAGTCTAGTATTTTTAGAATAAACATGTAGTCACAACCGTTTTTGTCATAAAAATGGTTACCAGACAATTTACACTTCAGATAATAGTTTAATACTATTTTTATTCAATATCTTTCGTGGCATATAGCTACGGGAGTAGTTGTTGCTACTTGGTGAACGGTCTGCTCTTTGAAAAGTAATTTTCAAATTTGTTAGTAGTATTATATCTTTGACATCTATTGATTGACAACACGCTTTATTAAAATATTATAATAATTATTTACATTAACTGAATCAGAAATGATTAAGTATTCAGTGAAAATAAACAGAAAGAAATGAAAAGAAAGAGGAAGTTAGTGAACCTGAAGTATTTAAGTGAAATTATGACAATGACAGTCTCTTAACCTTTGGCCCGTTTGAACTGCCGTCTGCCAGTCTGCGCCCCTTTCCTGATGGTGGGTTCAAACCAGTAGATAAATTACTTAAAAAAACCTGTCTTCAACTTGTAATAACAGTTTCACCTCGCCAAAATTTATTTCGTGTAAGTCTTTCGTTGATCCATGTTTGATATAAATAAAATTTATTTCTGAAAACAATTTTATGATGTAATTTTTAATGCAAAAGGCTTTGGCGTGTCCAAACCTTTTTGGTTGTAAAAGACAAAACTTGTATTAGCTCAGGTACATTATTAAAATTTTAGGAAATATTTAGATTATTCTTTTAGTTAAAATGACCGTACTAAGTTTTACATTACAATAATAGGTTTTATTACTCCCTGGCATATAAAAATAGACTATAGATTATGTATGGAACATTATTGGATCCTACAATGGTCATGTTCAAATTTTCCCAACTCGCTTTAAATTTGTATACAAATGTATGTGCTAAAATGATATGTAAAAATATGACTGGGAACGTTTCAACAATAATAACACAATCAACAGACTAAAATAATAATGATATTTCGTCGCATAAAGGTAATTTACATATCAAGCACAAAAGTATGAAACACAGTATTCATTACAATTCACTTTAGGCCATCACGGTATATCATACAATATTTATTACCTTAAAAAAAAAAGATTTTTAGACCATAATCCTACCAACCTTGAAATCAAACGGAATATGAACGATATATATATTTTTTAATATTCAAACGATTCGTTTGAAAATATTTGTATAGTGTGGCTAAAAAGTGGGGCTTAATTTAATAGTTAGCGTTAGGAATGTTGATGAAAATTTGTAATTTACATAATTTTTGAATATACAAGACAAGACATCGTTTAGCGATGATGTAACTTCCACGATTGACGAACGAACTAAAACTTAAGCTTATACATAAGGCTTGTTCCAAGTGATGAAGAAATAATTTATATAAATAATAATAATAATGAGATTTGTCGATCCTATAATAACAGTGGCATCCACTGTAGCATCACGTTGATCGCAGCGCACCAGGAAGGGTTGTCGGAAGTAATTTTTGAAAGCGGGATATTCAAAGTTGTTAGTTTGAAATGTGGGTAGGTAATAAAATTATATACAATATTTCCTAATTCTAATCATAATTAATAAACAACGTTAAGACTATAATTTATACAAATTAGTAATCAAAACAGATTTAAATTTTTTATTAAACTGCACATAATAACATAACAAATAATCTACATCTATATTATCATCAATTTATCAAACATTTGTATATTATTAATTACAAAATAACATGTTTTTTCTAAAACTAGATTATATATAGGAAAGTTAATCCAATATCACATCAAATTGTACAAAAACAACATATATTTTAATAAGAAGTTAAAAACCAGAGTCTACATTTCTATGAAGACAGGATCAGGTCTGAAACCAAAAAAAAATTAAACGCAATACATTAAGTTACAAAGAAAAAAGCATGAATTTGTTTGCTATAGTCCTCTTACCATTATTATAATATTTCTTAATTAATAAGAAGACGCAAACTTTTATGGGCTGAGTTTTAACCTGATCCTCAGTAAAATAATAAGCCACTGGCTGCTTCCAATCTTTATGCAACCCATTAATTATCAACATCAATGCATGATTGGCAAGTTGTATATTTTTGAATAAATTGCTACCAAGATCAACAAATCCTACAACTTTATCGCTAGCCAAATCCAAAGTCGATTTATCATTCTTTTAAAGCTATTTCATGAAATGACAAGAAACAATTTTTATCAACATGCTTCATTTTCACAACCCTTTCTTTAAGCCTATCCAAAATTGCTTTATTAATTCCAGTTTCAAATGGCACTGATTTTTATAAATGGCTAATGAAAGAGCCTTATCTTTTATTGACCAAGAAGGTTTAGGTTTCTTGTAGTTAGCGGTATACTACTCTTCATAGACGTTTTCTGTCGTAAAAGATAGAAGCGCCTCGTTTTATGATGGATTTCTTCTGAAGATTACTTCGATTACTTTTATTTTTACTGCTTCTTTTGTCTCTTCTTATTTTTTATTCCTCTCCTAACTTTCGTTTTCTTACATCCTCTTTTTTCTGAAGACTCTCAGATGCTACTGTTAATATCCAGAAGGAATCTCACAATAGGAGCAATTTTGTAAGCAAATGTTAAATTTTAACGCACAGTTAAAAATAAGACAATTTTGTAACCCATTTTTGCTAGCCTGTATGCGTATTAAGCTTCAAAGTATAAACGGAAAACCCTTTATTGGATACCATACATGTTGAAATTTGAATCTTAATCTTGACTATGTATAGATTAAAACATTTATAATAGCGGAAAAATATAACGGCGTACCGTTAATTTTTAACCACTTCTTATAGAATTGACCCTAATATCTGCAGGTTTCAGATTAGAAAAGTGTCTTTTTTCTATCCAATAGTATCCCTAGGATTACGTATTCTTCTTCTTGATCCACTATTTAGAGCTTTTTGAAGTGTACTTTCAGGCGGCATCAGTTTTTTCTTAGACATCTGTCAATATTCTTAGTTCAGTCTTACTTTAGATTATTTAATGCTTAGGTACATCTAAAGAACCTACTAAATATCAGAGGAGAACTCGACTTATGACTGATTGCGTCCATTAAAGCATTTTTAACACATTTGGAACACGTCTGTTGACTACTTTTTCGAAACACACCCTTGAGTAACTAATCTGGTAAATTTTAGTAAGTTAGTGCGAGTAAAGCTTTTCAAATTACCCATCTTGGTCATTAGATGAACTATAGCAGATTAGGTTAGGGAAAAATATGATGTAGCTTCAGACATATTTAGCTAACCAAGTTGTAATAAAAAAAGAAATATTCTTAAGATCTGACGGCACTAACCGATTTATGTTTTGTTTCAGAATTGGGAGCTTCTAGTCTTGAGTAAATTAAAATGGGATATATCCGCCGTCACCCCTCACGATTTCCTGAAACACCTCTTGAGTCGGTTGTTAGAACAAGATTGGAATATTAGCTACAAGCGAGTCCACAATCACGCCAAAACCATTATTACCCTTTGTGCCACAGGTACGTCTCCTTTTTTTTAATTAAAACAAAAAAAAAAGTGTATTATAAGAGATTCTTTTTCTGGCCTTCGTATACAAGAACTGAACTATACAAAGGCATTCGGCTATTTGCACGAGGGTAATATGTGGCCAAGGTCCGTCCGGTTTTGCCAGAGGCGTACATTATTTTGGAATTCGCAATTAAGTGCTGTACTTGGGAAAATGAAAATAAAAACTTTTATAAAATGGTTTCTTTTTAGGTTATTTTAATTATAAAGTTTTAAAACACTAGAATTGACATATAAAAGGGTCAAAGATTCCTTTATAATATTTCATTTGTCATTGCCTTATAAGATTATTTTAAATATAGTTTGACCACATTTTTATAATATACTACTGTGAGTTTTTAGTTCAACTTCCGCATCTATTGTGGTTACAGTGGTTAACCTATTTTATAAATATATTATATTTAGTATAAAAAATTGATATCTACATTGCAAACAGAGTTTTTATTCTAATTTCAACTTTATTAGATGATATAGTTAAAAACTTCCATAATACTATAAACTATTTAAAAATTATACTTTCTTTGGAAATTACCCATTTTCTTTGGTCAGATCTTCTTTTCTTTCGGCGTTATCAACCTTCTCCAATATTACTAATTATTTAAAGTCCCTCATCTCCTTGCTAGTTAATCTGCTATTTAATTTCTTTCAAATGTAGGTAGGTACTTGCTAATTTCAAAGTTCTTGCTTACTTGGTACTTAGTCTTGTCTCTTCCTATATTACAACGTGATAGATCTTTGAGGTCTCAGTTAATGTCACCCCAAACACACACATACATATAACAACGTGTGATGGAGGTGTCCTATGATATCTTCCTCTCTCAAAATCTATATCAATGATTTTGCAAATTTTTACAATTAGAAATTTAAAAAAATGTACTTGGTAAGGACATAACAATGAATCGTGATTCTCATACGAATAGTACAAAATTAAAACGATCCCCATATAGGTGCCTCTTGATCTGTACGACACATTAATCGTACTAACACCGAAAAAAATCTTTAAACATTAAAAACCACATAATAAAACAGTTTCATTGTCAAGAATATCTAACTGTCCATACAGAATAATTTGGAGATTAGATAATTGACATTGAACCGAAATGAACTAACAAAAGTGTAACGACCCAGGATAAGGACACCCAAAAAATAGCATGAGCGAGAGAAACGTAGTGGAAGAGAGGGAGAGAAAGAGAGAGAGAGAACGTTGTTGCGGATGAAGGTGTTTACTATTTTTAGGCCAGTCATAATAGTTTGGGAAAATTTAAGCGTCATCGTCGATTTAAAAGTACACATTGTGTATTTAAATACCCAAGTCGAACCTCTCTATTAATAAACACATGTTTTTTAAAATTATTGTATTCAAACCTTTTAATACACATCCACCCTTATGCCAGCTAATTTTTATAGTTTCCATCTTTAATTTCTGTAAGATTTTTGTTTTGTATTTTCAAAAAATGTTCCTTCTGCTTTTACCTTCGCAAACTTAGAGTTCTTCGTGATATCATTCCATCATAACTTGTAGAATAACTATTTTTTATGTAAATGGCTTCAAAACATGAAACAGCAGCTGTTATATTTATCGGTAATTCGACATATATAATGGGATCATTTTATTTTTGATTTTTTTTATTAAAACAGCTTTTAAGTTTGTTTACTTTTTCAAAACCAACAAAAGGGTCTGGTAAGATGGATAAATTCTTTTAACAGACAAATGCAGCATTACAATATTTATCAAATAAAATCAATAAATAACAAATTTCTTTGATCTGCATATATGTCTAATATCAGTGACTATAATTGTTATAGTCACTGCTAATATGCGTTATGCAATTGATTTTTGACAAATTTCATATTTCTGTTGTGGAATTTTTTATTTATTGAATTTATTTGATAATTATGGAAATATTTCATTTAGTAAGGATTGATATAATAATTAATATATAACTTCATAACTTTTCTCCTTTTTCTGACTGTCTTGCTTGCGCTCTCCTTCAATACTTCGTATCCTCCCTCAATGCCTTTTTTTCCTCGTTTAGTCTGTTATTGAGAACTTTTTTGCAAATTCTAATTTCTCTACTAGTTTCCTTATGGATTTTCTAGCTTTGCTTCATTATTTGTCCTCTCAACTTTTCTTCAACACCCACTTTCGTCTTACTATTAATCATGGAGAGTAGAAGTATTCCATGCATTCCAATTTCTGGTCATAGTGAGGTATATGAGATTAGGAAACATTAATAATGGAAAATCACGTGAATTACAGTTTCATACCAAACATTTTACTTTAACAAGGACTCCTCCAGGGCTCTACACTCTCCCATTTGCTCTACTATCTATCTGTGCTGTTACAACTATGATTTAGCACTAGAATATTTAAATTTGTCACATACAAATTGCTTTATGTAGATGACATCTCTTTAAGCAGTTACAATAATCGAAAAATAACAGTGAATGAGCTATAAAAACAGAATAGTGAAATGGTTTAAAAGGTGTGGGATGAAGCCCAAAGCCAAAACTCAATACGTAATCTCCAATCTGTTTAACAACAATAAAAAATACAATAGGTATATTTTTAATAAGCACAACCCATTAATGACATTAGCTAGCAGGACTTTTCTTAATTCTTTTGATAACCGTTGGAAAAGTAATGCGAAAGGTACACGCTATGGCACTTTTCTGCACCGAAATGTCAAACAAAGCTATCGACCTGTCAACTTTTTTTGACAATTCAACCCAATAGTGAATTTTTTAATGGTGTACAATTTTTAAATTTAAACCAAAAGTGAGTAAACTATTTATTTCACTACTTATTTTAATTTATTAATTATAAAAACATTAACCTATTGAGCATTATTTTAGGAATTATGAACTGGATGTGTGGCACTCGCCTTACAAACTCGTCCCACAAACTTCTGCGCTCGTGGTAAAAGTGACGCTTTGTGCACTTGTTGTACAAACTACTATTAAATAATTCCTAACTCTGGTTTTATTAAATTAAATTCACGTCTTCCTAAATAAGCTGCACTACCAATTACTATTGCAATGATTTTGAACAACGTATATACCCTGTCCGTTTTTAATTTTTAACTATTTTAATATTTCTACTTATTACTTTTGAGTTTTTGTCATAAGTAATGATTTGACTACTGTCATTGAGACCATTCCAGAATGCACTGACAGGTCGTTCTTGTTGTGCTAGAGGGCACACACTCAAGCAACGTTGCCGTTTAAATAAAAATCTAATGCTGCTAGAAAAACGATACAATCCAAATTATGAATATTATTCGTTAGTGAACATCTAACATAATATTTCAGCTGGCCTAATTTGGCCTTCCAGCCAGCGAGTTCCGCCTATGATTGAAGACTGGCGAACAGAATGTAAACACAACCTTAGTGTGGCCCCCGGAGCACCAATGAAACTCTCGTTTTCGTTGGTTGAAGTTCCCACAGTGAATGTGCCGACTTGTCTGACACTAGTCTAGTTATTTGCAACCGTTGGTGTATTTTCAGATGACTGAAAGAGCAAGCAGTAACGGACTTTGGAATTCTTCGCAGTCGGTTTTAATGTGTGCCTAGTTCACTGGCGTTTAGTCGCATCTAGCGGTCAGTAGAACTGTTGGTGTATGGTTACTTGTTACACATAACCTCACCTTAATTTATAATTATGTTTTTTTATAGTACAGACAAAGACAACGATACAGTTGGTGTATTCTTTGCCAAAGGCATATAAAACTGACGACTGATGTTACTAGTGACATAATGACATAAGAGAAAAGAAATTGGTCAAAAGTTCCTAGAATTATTGGCAACGTATTCGATTAGTATTTACCAAAAAATTTAGATTTACTATGCGGGGTATATTAATTGTAATTGTTTTAATACGGCAATGTAGATGTTCGCAATGATAAACAACCTGGAAGGGTAGACATTCACTGTTATTCTTGTCAAAAAAACACTTTTTGTTGGCCACACTGACTTAACTGGACTCGACAGATTGATGTCAGTTCCTTATTGAAATCCGGTGCGGAATCTTCAATCTTTGATTTGGTTTTCATGTCCAAAACAAGACTAAAAAAGGGCAGATAGCATATTATGTCACATCGGTGCACTATCGTAATTTCTTTCCGAGGTAATGTAAAAAAATTATAAAATTTTGCATTCACTACAAATTACCAAGCTCAAGCACCAAAATTTCATTTGCAATTCAGATAGGAATTGAATGTAAACGTACCTTGAGGTCAAAATTGTATATGAGGGTCACATTTCCTTACACGAGAGGGAAGATATAGTAGAGAGAAAAACAGAGCTACAGACTCCGACGTCACGGAAGTGGAAGAAAAGAAAAAATCTTCTGTCCCTATTTCCTATCGCATCACTACGAACTGACATGGGTTTTTGTAGGTGTCTTGGTTCTAATGTAACCAAAGTAAACTCATCCATCTAGAAATATATTTAGTTTGTGTTTTTTTTCTATAATTTGTACGGTGGTACACGCGTAATATTTTTTTAATATTCAATTAATATAAAATTTAGCTGAATACTGTCCTGTATTCGGCGGCGTATTCTTACACTTCACAATAAGACCGAAACTATAGAACATGGTCAAGGATGACATCAGATGTTTATTGTTGTCGACTAAGATATTCGTTCTATGGATATGATTGCGATCTGAATGAGAGACTTGTGGGAGTTTTTTGAGATATTAGGGTCATAAGCCACTTCCGTCGCATGGTGGAGATGTTTAGATTATGTTTTTACAAATTTTTTGCACATCCGACACCGCGATCTTTTCGACAATTATTGATACGGAAGATCTACACCGTCACTATATAGTGTGTCCTCTTAAGTTCGCACCATATGGGAAACTTTTTTATCATCAACTCTAAGAAAAAACTTATTCTTTATAAAATATTCTCCAAATTCTAAAACCTAAAATAAAATCATCTGATATCAATTTATTCAGTATTATACGAGGTTGTTAAAATATATGAATTTAACTCAAGAGTAAAATAACTTTAAATTTGACAATATCGAAAAATGTTATTAAAAAAAGTTGATCAGAACTGAAAACTACGTTCAAATATGCAATTGCATCCATAATCATTGAAAAAATAGGTTTTGTGCTTATAACATTTTTCGATATTGTCAAAACTTTACCCTTGAGTAAAGTTCATATTTTTTGAGAAAACTCGTATAATAGGTACTAAAAAAATTGATATCTGATGATTGTATTTTAGATTTTTTAACATGCACAATATTTTATGAAAAATGAGTTTCCCATGTGGTGCGAAGTGGACACAGTGGATACAGTGTATATTTTGCTAACTTATATTTTATTATAAACAAAACATCTATGCCGTAATCTTGTTAATAGTCGAGCGGATAAAGCAAAAAATTTTTTCTCTAAAGACGGATCGGAATGCGGTTTTTTGCATTCGCTTCGGAAAATTATTTGTAAAAAATGTACCTACTTTGTTCCCATTACAAATCGGGAATTGCATCGCTGCAGTCAAAAATGCATGCCAAAAATGCATAAATGTAAAAACTCAGTAAACAAGAGTCAGAACTGGCTCAAATCGGGTACCCGGGGGATTTTGAGGTCGCTGATCACGATTATGATGTTGAAATTGACCCCCCGGACACTTGGGGCCCAGGAACGCCGATGGACCTCGTCTCCGTGGGACTCTCCAAGAAATCACGAGGGGAACGAAAAAAACACCGCGCCCGGTGGTTTTTCGGGTGGCTGAATTCAAATATGGCATCGGCGAACACCCCCCGGACACCTGGTGCCCCCGAATCTCGACCTGGACATAATCCACGAGAACTTTCTTCACAATATCGACAAGAACAGCCCGGAAGTTATTGGAGGCGTGTTTTTTGATGCGCGAAATCACGATTTCACGTCGAAAACGACATTCCCACCACCTGGTGCACCGCAACCTGCGCTTGAACATCGTCTCCGAGGGTTTTCCAAACCGCCCTCCAATTATTTTCGGGTTGTTTCTGGCGATATTGTCAGGAAAATTCTCGGAGAAGACGTTCGAGGCCAGGGTACAGCGCACCAGGTGTTCAGGGGGTCGTTTCCCGCGCAAAATTCTGATTGAGCGGCCCAAAAAAACCCTTATAACGATTTTCGGTTCACCTTTTTCGATTTTGTTTGAAAAACCCTCGGAGACGTTATTCAAGGGCAGGTTCCGGTGCACCAGGTGGTGGAAGGGTCGTTTTCCACGTGAAATTGTGATTTCGCGTCTCAAAAAACACGCCTCCAATAATTTCCGGGCTGTTCTTGTCGATGTTGTCAAGAAAGTTCTCGGAGATGACGTCCAGGTCGAGGTTCCGGGGCACCAAGTGTCCGGGGGGTGTTCGCCGATGCCAAATTTGAATTCAGCCACCCGAAAACCCCCGGGCGCGGAGTTTTTTTCGTTCCCCCCGTGATTTCTTGGAGAGTCCCACGGAGACGAGGTTCATCGGCGTTCCTGGGCCCCAGGTGTCCGGGGAGTCAATTTCAACATCATAATCGTGATCAGCGACCTCGAAAACCCCCGAGTACCCGATTTGAGCCAGTTCTGACTCTTATTTACAGAGTTTTTACATTTATGCATTATTGGCATGCATTTTTGACTGCAGCGATGCAATTCCCGATTTGTAATGGGAACAAAGTAGGTACATTTTTTACAAATAATTTTCCTAAGCGAATGCAAAAAACCGCATTCCGATCCGTCTTTAGGGAAAAGATTCCGAACTTTGAACCTTTTTTGTGCTTTATCAGCTCGACTATAAGTATGTATGTATGTATGTACATTTACAATAAACGAGAAAGTTTAAGAACATTTAGTTGATCAATAATTCAAAAATTGTTGAAAAATTAACTTTAAAAAGGTAATGAATTGAATGACTTGCGGAGACTTATATTCGGCGTTGAATTAAAATTAAAAATAATAGAGATAGAGTACCGGGAAAATGAACTTTTTTATTGGAAATTTCCTTCTCTTTAAGGATCTTTTTTCAAAATTCCTCAAATATTAATAGTTTTTAAGTTATGAACAAAAAACTAAATGCTATCTTTTTTCATCTTAGTTTGTGCTAAAAGGTGCATACTTTCGTTACAAGAGTCATCGCTCATATTATAGTTAGGAGCTTTATCAATAATTAACACGCTTTTGAACTTGTTGACAAGACTGAGGATATCCAACAGATTTGCTCCTTCCCTATATAGGTATTTTTAAAATAATAAGTTACATTTTATATTTTCATTTTTGTTTTAATATATAGTTGTTGAATGCTTATCTACTGTTTTTAAACAATAATTTAATATTCAGACGGGTTTTTTGGATAATAAAAAATGTACGTCATGTATTATCATTTAGATTTTTATGGATACTTACCAGAAAGATCAAAAGAAAATGCATCCATTGCGCTTTTCAATCTCATTCATTGCTCTCTGGGTAAAAGAAAGCCTTTGGGTGCAATTTTATGTTGATATAAAATAATTGTTAAAAAATTAACTGCACTGGGTTTTCTGTTGTACTGTTGTTATCTGGGATGGCGCAATAAGTGCCTCGTTTTAATTATGCAATGTTTTTGTTTATTTATATCCTTTTGCGTTTGTACTGTACGCTGTATGCAAGTAGATATACCGGCATATCCTACTCGTATATCCTTATTGTGATCAAAAAGGATGCATAAATCATTATTATTGTAGAATATGAGCCCATGGAGAAAAAAGTGTCGCGATTTGAAACAGCAGCAAACCCATTTTGAACGATAGTTTATCATGCCACCATCGGTTCCAGCTCTATGGCGTACATTTCTCTTGTGCAGAAAAGCGCAGTGGAAAACTGAACATTTTATTTTTCCTCCCCTGAAACCGTGATATGAAACTGTTCGCCGTTTTTCTACTGTGGACATGGATCATGGACCCCGCGATGCAGTTTCGTAATATTTGTTAACAATGAACTGTAGAACAAAGATTTCGAAACGCCATTCCTCTGGGGAAACAAACCAGACTAAGATTAAATACATGGAATATAAGAAATGTATGAGGAGGGTGGACAGTAGAAAGTTCAAAAGTTTGGAAATATATGGGAATAGAGAACAGTACCTATAGGAGTACAAGAGAAAAATAAAATCTATTATTTACATTCATTATAAACAAACGTTAAAATGAATATATTCTGCATAAAATGTTGTTGTAATTAGTAAAATTATTATTTCTGTTACTCTAAAATGATAAACATTCTAATAAGAAGTTATTTAAATTTTTGGCGAAGGAGCGGGTCTCGCATTCATCAAAAATAGAAGCTGCATTAACACTGAATACATCCTATAAAACTTTTATATTATTTATCCCAAGTTGCATGGGAACTTGTAAATTGAGGCTATTTTTTAAAAAGTTATATTATTTAAAACAAATTCTCATTGTATCCTTTTTTAAATAAATGTTTGATGTATTCTCTCTTCTACCTTTTGGTATTGGAAATATTGAATGTTAAGCTAATAGTTAAATACAAACATTGAATTACACTTCTATGTTAAACGGGGTTTGGATATATGCCCGATATTACCAACCATTCTAGTTTGTAATTAATTTGTATTTAACTATTATCTTTGACATCTATTGATACATTTTAAATGTTACCTCTACTATAAAATAAGTCTATTATTTATCTATAATTTTCATGTAGACTAACCAAAAAAAATTTAACTAGGTAATACGAAAGCCAGAATTCAGAATGAAACCCTATTGTCTTTAGCAAAACGAAAACTGTAACTTGAAGAATGCTGTGGGTGTTGGCATTATTCACGAAAGTACGGACTGCACTCAACTAATAAAAATAATACGTCAGAGTTCATCTATACTTTTTAAGAGTAATAGGTATAGCATTACATACCTACTTTGCCGCCGTCCGCTAAACACATCTATATACGATGGTATCCTTACACTGTGTATTTGAAGAAGGGGAAGGAAATATAATCATCGCATTCGCCCTTCCCCTTAAAATGAAATAATAGTATACCAAATTGCCTACGAAATTCTTACCGCCGTTGAACGGAATTTAATCATGGAATATTAGTTAGCCACACAGTTCCATTTAAGTCTCATTTCTTACCTCGATCACTTTTCTTGTACTTCCTCATTCGGAGTCCACACTAATATTCATTTGTATCTGCATCAATTTAATATTAATCTCTATCGTGCAGTTTATCCCCACATTAATGGTGGTGGTGTATAACAAAGTTTATTGGTATGTTTATGATACAGACTGTTGAACGCCAATTCACACGGTATCTCCATCTCTTTCATTTCCAATGCCTGGTAAACATTGTGCGGGTGGCCCGCCTCAGCGGTTGAAACGGTCCTCAGCCCGCCCTGATTTTGCTCAAAACAATATTCAGATCGCCTTTCCTTCGAGCCCATTACATTCACCAACTCAGGGGTGTCGGCATTTTTTTTATAAACAAACAATATCAAAAAACAAATATTTTGTTTTGATAAAATTGAATCCTGCATTCCTTTTTTTATATAAATTCAATTACAAATTCTCTCTGCAGCTTGTAAATTATAATTCTATGTTGAGTGAAGTTATATTGGACAAACTAAAAGTGAAATCGACCGTGGATTTACACAACACCAAACAATATACACGTTTAATCAAGGTATAAATCATTTTGTACCACCCCTGGTGAGTGCATTGTCTAGAAGGATGGTTATTGGCCATTCTGGTGCCATAACCTACGCACTATGCTAATTCACATTTCCGTCAGCACGTAGTTCAGTCGTTTCAAACGACAATGTTATCACGTATTGATGAGATGTCAAGAATTTTATACTGAGTGAACAAAAAACCTTATATCTACACACAGTTAGACGTAGAGAAAAAAGTAAAAGTGCAAAGTTAATGGGGATTGACGATTTGTAAGTAAGCTACTCTCCACAGTATATTATTAGACCTTGTATTATGTATAGATCTAGATCGTTTAATTATCTTATTAATATTTTCTTTGCTTATATTAATGTAGTCCCTCACCATAAAGATATCGACTTCGGGTGAATTTGCAGAATCTGCTTCAATAAATCCAGTATCTACTGAGTACATCTTTAATAGCAAAAATCACTAACATTTTTGAAATTTAAAGATATTGCAGCTGTAACCAATTTTCTTATGTGAAACGCAGCGGTGTACAGAGCACAATATGCAATGTGACGTCACAGTCGGTTATGTCGCTTTTTAAGGGAGCTTTATTTCCAACCTCTAATATCTAAGTAGTGGGGAAAGTTCAAGAGCTGAAAATTTCACTAGTTATTTTGATGATTCAGTTTTACAAAATAACGTAAGAAAAACCGAGAAAATATTTCATTGATAACAAGCCCATTAGGAGTAAGTGGAACAAAACAACGCACTAAATGGCAAAAACAAAGTTGAAAAAAAGTGCTACGACTTGCCTTTATGAGAATCATGCTAGACCTTCCCCAAAAACTATATTTAGGGAGGATCGCTTTGAAAAAGGCCTATAGAATAACTCAGGCTAAATCTTTAAAACCCAGCGTCCTAACGAGACATTTTTAGACACTAAGGGTTGAAGCATCTCAATCCATGAAGATGACTGAGTTACTTATTACACTGATGGATAAAAAACACACAGAGAAGTAGAAATGGGGGTTACAAGTAGGATCAATAGCCCTGTACAAGGAAGAAGGAAGTGAACTAACGAAACAAAACCCAGCCAATCCAAGACAGAAATACTTCTGATTAAGAAGAAGATCTTGTATTAAGCTGCTGAGTATTTTCCCAATAAATTTTTACGATACATCACTTATCTAGTTCGTTCTTATTGAGAATCAGAAAGACATTAGTAATTTTTTTGTGTGAAACTCTACCGATAATCAACATGTGCGTATGTGTGTGTATTAAAGTAATTTCCGTCAAAAAACGGTCGGTAATGTCGGTATCACTGTATGGGGTACAATTTCATTTGTTGCGATCCGCAAAAAAAAATCAGAGGAAGTACCATATCAAATAACGCGTTAAAAACAGCTGTGATAATATTTAGCACCAATAATGTTACCATTATATGTCTGGAAACAATGTTGGTCTTGATGTTGTTTCTTTGAAAAGAGGGCTTCGACGCAGGGTTGCCAATTACAATATTTCATTGTCATGAACGAAATGTTTTTATTATATTTATAAAAAAATACATTTTATATGGTGGATTTCAATGATTGCACCATTTTAAGATTTACATGAGGACATGGTACACCATATCAGCGAAGCTCATGCTCCAAAACATTTACTAAAATAATCTATTTTTGGGGAATAACAATCAATAACCGGTAAATACAAATGCATTTTTTCCACTACTAGGTGTGCAGTTGGCAATTATTGCTTCTTCTAGCCAACTGAGAAGTTGAATTCCTCTATTAGTGGTTAATAATTTTCTATTATTAACCTAGGTCAATAATGGACAAATTCAAATGTTTTGAGAATTATTCAGGGATAGTAGTTCAACAAAAACTTGTTCAACATAATTTTGTATACCCAGGAGATTGTCTTAACACGTTTGCTGCTTGAAATTACCTATCAAGATAAAATTATTTGAATAAAAATGTCGTTGGTTTAAAATTCGCGCTCAACCAAAAATGACTGATGACATAACGAGTACGTTCATACTATATCGAAAACTGACAGCGGGGTAAACGCTTCTCGTGGTGCGTTTGTTATTTTTAATTTTTGTTTTAAATTCGGCTAGTAATGGAAAAAAATGTATATACACCATGGTGGTGAAGACATTTATAAGCCTCGCACCTTATTCCGCTCGGGGCAAAGGTCCTCGCGAAATAATTTTGGTGATCAGTCAATAATAATAGTCTCCACCACCTTGGTGTATAATATACTATAGTCAACGTGGTTATTACCTTACAGACGTCACTACTTTGACATTTTTAACCGCTCTCGAGCTGTGTAAATAACGCGGTTTTAGTTGTTATTGTCAATTGTCAATTTGTTTTTGTAAATGCTGTATATCCTGGTTATTCACCTAAATGTTGGGATGTTACTAGTAGTTATTGAAATATTAACCACGGTTTGAACAATTGTGTTCGCCTTAAATCACTTAATGTATTGAGGTTCTCATTACCTAATAATGATTTTATCATATTTTTGTCGGTGTTGTTGATATTTGTAGAGAGAAAAGTACAAGCTAGAGGAAAATGATAATATTAAAATAAACAGCTCCCTTTAGATACTATTTACTGAAAAACTTTAATTCATAGTATGTAATTTGCCAACCCAGTGAGTAATAGTAACAAGAGTATCTTTAAGATAGTGATTTTTGTAGAAATTGGCAACCTTGTGAAGCTAATGTGGCGGATGTTGATTATTTTATATTAATTTGTACCAATTCTACAATATGACCAAAATTAATTCGCAAGACCCCTTGAAATTTTAGTTCGACGACCTCTGACGTCATCATTCGGTAACCTTGTCTCTAAAATTCATGAGGCCAACATAGTTGCCAAAATTCCAAACAACCGTTAGGCCAGTCATATAAAACAAAACAAAAGGTATGACCTTTTTTAATGCTCGAACTATACTAGTAGAAATACCATTATGAATAATTTTGCAATCGAAATTAACAATTTTTTTAAAGAATAAAATAATGACATAAAATCAATTAAAAATAAAATGGTTATTGATCACATTTTACTGTTCTAAAACAGATGTAAGATATTATTATAAAAATTTCTAGGAATGGTTTGATTCATCAAATTTTCCATTCTAGTTTAAGAAACATTTAAATTCTTCTAATCTAAAAATGTTAATGACACATTTTACGTCGGTAGTTTCAACGTCTTTCAAGTCTACTGGCAGGTAAAAAATATACCACAAACAACTGTTATTAAAATTTTACAAAGTCACTTTTAACAAACTAAAAAAAGAATATTCGTTAATTGTACAAACAAATACATTTTAGAAGGTTGCAGACCTAATAAATAATTAGAAATATATGTCATTAATGTCATAACATGACTCTGAATCACAGAGAAGGTGGTAGTGTATTTCTATCATCATGTCGATTGCCTTCCCTATGTAAATCACGATACACTAATATATATTTTCTAAATTTTAAAAAGATTTGAAACAGGAATATTTATGGGTGGGCAAAATTAAAACACACCATTATATTATAAACATTTCATATTTCTACCATTATATTTTATTTATTATACAAGACTCCTTAACAAAGGTGTCACTGGGATACGAAACGAGCCAAAGGCGAGTTTCGTATTGTTAATGCGAGTGTATTAATAACCATTACATGAAACTTGCGTACACTATTTTTTCTACGAAAAAGAAATTTGATTTGAAAAAAAATATAAAAAAAATGCACTAACCGGGTCTCGAACCAACCTACGGGACCACATTAAACTAATCTAAAACGTATATAGGTATGTTACTGTTATACAAAATTAGTAATAAATTATTGTAAACAAAAATTGATAAGTTTAAATATGTATTTACCTTGGTCATTAAGTATTTTTGGTCTGGTGCTTAACATTTATTTTAGTCTTTTCTCGACATTCTACAGAAAATATTGGGTCTGCCAACTTGGTTATTTAGAAATCTAGATTTCTATTGGTAAATTTTTCAGTTTTTTAATTAATAGTATAGGGGTAAAAAAAGCTTATATTTAGAATCATTTATTGAAATTTGTTAATGTTGACATATTCTTGTCCAGTTTTTTCAGGCAGTTTTGAAAACTGATTTTCCTATTAATTTCCCTTAATCATTACAAAACAAAAACAGTATTAAATAACACTAATAACAGTAAATTATTGGGTAATAAAATTCCAAATAAACGAATCGACTCAAGTAAAATTGAAATTAAAGCTAACAACACCTTGTATTGCATGAAAACACAATGAATCGAAAGACTGGTGAGAGGTGGGTGTAAATTTCTGGTTCCCGCGTGACGTAAATGCGCGGCTCGGACGCAATTTGGAGTAGAAATCAGCATACCGTGAGTGAGTGTATGGTGTATGTAAATAAAACCAACTGAAGTAACGTTAGAAGCACTCACCCTATATACAGTATTTTACTGCTCTAGAAGAATAGATAGGTATTGGTGTTCTCCAAATGGAGCGCATGAGCGTATCAAGAGTTTGGATATAGAAAAAATAATACTGCAATTAGAAAACCAGAAAAGCCAAAGCCAAATTTAAGACAAATATTAAAATGGCATCAGTAATTTTTGGATGAGCGCGAATTTTAAACTAATGGCATTTTTATTCAAATAATTTTATCTTGGTAGGCAATTTCAAGCAGCAAATATGTTAAAAACAATCTCCTGGGTATACAAAATCATGTTGCACACATTTTTGTTGAACTACTATCCCTGAATTCTCAAAAGATTTGAATTTGTCCTTTATTGACCTAGGTTAATAGAGAAATTCAACTTCTCAGTTGGCTAGAAGAAGCTATAATTGTCAACTTCACAGAGTAGTGGAAAAACTCAAATATTTGGACTAAGCCTATATGCGAATAAGGTGGACGTTTAAAAGTATAATAATAATCATAAACAAGCAAACTACCTGATTCCAAATAATTCGAATGTCAAAATAAACCTTATTGTTACAACAATATTGGATTTTTTCCTGAAATTAAAGCTGGAAGATATGATATAGAATTTGTATATCAAATAGAATGACATCATGCGCAATAATGATAAAAATTATTACGACTTTGCATTTTCTCTTTGTATTTTTGTTGTTAACTTATTTTTTGTAGTAGAGAATATAGAACAAATCGCTAAAACAATATTTTAATAGTATAACATTTTAAATCAACATCTCACCATTTTTGATATCATACCAACTTAAACCACTTGATGGTATGAAAGAGTCTGGCAACCTCGGCATTCGGTTAAATACTTCGCGTACCAATAGTACAACGTTGAAGGATATTTTACCAGACATCAATTTAGTAGGCTGTGCGTGAATGAATTTCGTTTCTTTCATTCTCACCGCGGTCTTACTTTGCAGGGCCGAACTTGAACGATTTTCGGTGCTCAACACAAATTACCCCGAGACTGATGATTATAGGTATATGCTCCGCGTCTAATAATTGGTCATCGAAAACTGGTACCCAATTTTAGTAATAAACATAGGTTATCGGTGAACGCTTTGTCGGTATGACTTTTTCTTTTTAATCGAGAAAAATTAAATTCGGCAACGACGCTTTTACATAAAATACGGTTATTCTTGAAGTAAAATGAGATACTTTATCAAGGCTGTACGATAAGTATATAGAGACTTTTTTTATATCAAAAATTTTGCGAAAAAACCAGTGAGCATACCCAAGGAAGAAGAGGCAAGCAATGTAAATAATTCTGGAACGTCTTTTTGCGCCACCTATTAATAGTGATTTATAAAAAAAATATTATTACTGTTTAATCACTCTAAACAGTCTTCGAACTAATTCCACATTGTGCAATAAACTTGAAGCAAAAAGCAGAGATAAAGTTTCGAACTAGACTTTTTTATTAAAAATTTCCTCCATTTTAAGAACCTTTTTTATATTTTGATTATCCTTTATAGCTTCTTAGTTATTCGCCAAAAACTACATACCTTTTTTACATCTTAATTTGTTTATAACTTTTGCAATTTTTGTATTGGCTAATTCAATATTTTAATACGTTTTGCCAGACATCATTCCGAATCCAATGAGCTATCGCTTATATTTTTAGAAACTATTAAAAGAATTTAAACGTTTTTGACCAAATTAGATATGCCTAATTGGCTTTGGTTTTAGGAATTTCAATAATTGGTTATCGGATACTTTGTTGATGGGATTCTAATACGCCATTATAGTTATTCTCTACATTTTTAATGTTGTTTTTTGCAACGCTGCAACAAATTGAAAACGAATGTTGTATGTCAGCCATATTCAAGAACAATTTTATATTTTCCCTACTCCCTAAGAGATTCAAAATCTTTTTTTAGAAAAAGTCACACCCATTTGTAGATAGAAACCCTTTTGGAAAGATCTAGTAGAGCTAAGACAATAATAGATTCTTCTGGGAGACTCTTAAAGATTTCATATTCCAGAGTACGGTTAAGGGGAATCTATCGGCAGCGATTTGACAAAATATCGAAGTATTTTTGGCAAAGAATTTTGAGGTAATGGATGTATTGAAAGTTAAGAAAAAAATATATCATGTAGATTTATGTTGAACTTAGAGTTATCGAATAAAAACTTTGAAATGCTAACCAAATTTTGTTGAAA
>CAJUYH010000247.1:0-12111 GCA_910591685.1 Galerucella tenella | reverse complement strand
CGTGCCGTTCCATTGTTGATACAACGCTCGCCGGTCTCGGCGGTCTCCCAGTTCAGTACTGACGAAGCTTATAGAGTAGTACGTGAACCAAAATCCGCTTGGACCTCTTGGCTACCTACATGTTGCGGAGCTTTTATATTTCTAATAAAATTTTCGTTATGTGAACTTAAACGTGAGGACGTAGGGAAACAAAAAAATATACAAAGCATAATTGTGCAAGGTCGAATTTGGTAGATGCCCTGTGGATAACCTCAAATTACTTTGGAATAGGTCTAAAAGAAATAACACATTTTGTATATAACCTTCCTGTTAAAAATAGCTTTTCAACGAATCAGATTATTGCGCAGGAAAACCACAGATCCTTGGTGTAATTTTTTGATAATTTTGTTGAAAAAGTGTATAGAATAGAGGGTATCCTAATTTCTCCTTCATTTTTAATTCAGATTTTCAAATAATTATGGAATAACCCCACCACCTCTAAATTAACCTTTACTTTATTATTATTTAAACGGAAGGAATGTCGAAACACTTTTCCACGTTGTTTGCATGTATGCCAACCCTAAATCTTTAGAAAGAAAAGATCCAGAACGATAAAACAATCCGATTCTCTCCTAACACTTAATCCTTCTACAAGATACATCTCGGCAACAACTGTTGCTGGTGATAGTTAAAGCCGTTAAAATCCCGTTTTAGATCTGGTTGCAATAAATGGCTGACATAATTTCTTAAATCTTCATAATTCCACTAGATAAATTATAAACATGATATCGACCTATCTCTGCTTCTTATGGTTGAAACTCGCTATTTATGTCAGCTGCACCATAAGATTTGTTTATTTCAGTTTCTCCGTACATTATTTTACTTTCAGATGGGTAATGAGATTCTCTAAACTAAAGAATAGATAAATCAATATTTTTAGGAACTCTTACCTACAATATACCGATAATTCGATAGTTGATACAGTTTTTTTGGAAATTGCTCGTGTAATTTTGGTCTTGAAGTTAAACTAAAAAGGAGAACAAAATATACCTATGTAAACTTTTAAAATTTTTCTCTTATTTCCAAATGTTTTCGTTCAATTTTTTATGAAAATATGTGTAGGATTCGTAGAATCGATTAAAACGAAGATGATAATTTTTTTGACTGAAGTAAAAATGGAAAACTTGAAAAAGGTCGTCCTATTAATAGTAAGAGCAACATCTACTTCTTGGGTTATATATTAAAAAAAATCAAACTAAAAAGTAGTTTTTCTTGAACAATAATTTATTTCCAATAAATTTCATGACTCCTTTAGTAAATTTAAAAGACTTATAACTGGAAAAATTAGTCTACATTTCGAACCAATGGGAAATAAAATTACAGCTGCTCATACATTTTTTCAATACTTACGAGGGATAAGGGTTATACGAAAGATAATTATTTTATAAAAACTCAACCACAAAGATTACAAATAAATTGCTGGAAGTTAAAACAACTAATACCAACGATAAGATCAAAACTCGTATTCGCCGACATAATCAGCATTCCCAATGACGCAATCAAGGTTACGATGTCTAAAATATGCCTAATATGAGTGTATTGAACCAAACGACATTCGCGGGTTCTTCTCACCAGGACGATATAGTTCTCAATTCTTGGATAAAATTGTTTAGTACAGGTTTTGGATTAACGATAGCGCTAAACGGACATCAATACTAGGTTATAATAAAAACTAATAAGGGCAAATGCGATTCCGTTTCGTATTTAAATAGACCATAAAAAGTGGCAGGAGAACTGAACAAGAAAAGAAATAACACCAGTCTGTAGTGCGGGATCGTTATTTTCGAGTTCGGTTATTTTAAATTGTTATTTTATCGAAATTATTCAATGTTTCAAATTTTAAATTGGTTTTTAACAATCAATATCTTAATTGTATTTCTTTATAATAATACTTGTATATGAATTTGTTGTAAATACCTACCGATACATTCTGCTTAAACTTGCAAAAAGATATGAAATCTATTTGGCAGCTTTTGCAACAAATTTATAAATCCGTGAAATTATAAATAATGGAATATTGGAAAAGTTAGTAACAAATTAAATTCCTATATATTTTTACACATCTTCCTGTATATTTCTTTTTTTATCGAAATGACAATTTAAAATAAAGTTATTGTTCAAGGTAAAACGGATTGCGAGAAAAAGTTCCACGCAAGTACGTTCGTTACCATCTCTATAAGTCTGTCGAATGCTTGGAAGAAGTAGAAGTTCGCTGAATGGAATGCGCCTTGGCGCTGCAACATTTCTCACGACCCAAACTGGGCATATTTTCAAGGTCTGCATCATGCGCCCATCCTCGTACATACAGGGTGAATCGTTTATTACGACGGTCGAATTTTTTTACACTTTCAAAACTTTTTAATAGCGAAAATACCTACTCGTTGTACACGTGAAAGCATTATTTAATCTTTGCATTACTGGGTAGGTATTAGTTCTGAAAAAATTATGGAACGTTTTTATTTTTATTTGACCTAGGTACGTTGTCTGGTATAATATTTGAGTGAGCACATGTAATGTGGAAAAATTTATTGAAAATTACAATTTTTTATACTCATGTTGCCAAAGCATGTCTCCACTTTTCGCCCAGACGTTCTCACATTAACACGTTATTGGAATTATTTTTCTATTTTTTTTATTTTATTTAGCACTTTTTCTTTCATTCCATATGTTTGTCACATATTCATCACACTTTTCACTATTTATTCCACACTAAATCAAATACCAAACAGATAAAATTCGTTCGGCAACATATACAGATGTGGAGAATGAATTTTTGATTCATAATGCCAAATGTTTTTCTGATTTGAGTTTTTACTGTCTCAAGATAATATTTCAATAATATTTATTGTCAAATATGTTACAATTTAAAGCTATATTCCGTCATGTTTTTTAGTCCACGCTAACCTGTCAGTTACCAATCAATCAATATTTGAATCAATAATTGAAAACTACGTATTGTATCTTAAACATATATAATAAATTAATTTACCATAAAAGTGTCTTAAAATATTGTCCATATAAGTATACTATTTAATTTCTATTTTACTCAATAGATTCACCCTGTATAATGTATTCGATTTGCATTCTCCAGATATTAATTTCATCCGGAGATTGATTGGGTTACAAGAATGCAGAAAATAGCAATTACACAAATTAATATTATATAATATATAAATATATAACAATGTTACCAAATAAATTTGAAAAAATTTCAATACGGAAGATTTTCCAATAAACGAGAAATAATAGTTATAGGTAGTAGTATTCATTATAATTGCGTTAAAATTTTTAGTACAACACCGGACTTATTGAAGTAAATTCCTAATCATCGTTATCCAAGTACCGTGTGTCGTCGAAAGGTAGAAAATAAAATAACAGTTTGCTCAGGCGACTATCACAAACTATTGTCTTATCTGCACTCGCGACTTGTTAGTACAAACGCTTGAGATAAAAATATATCTCTTTACAATTCGCTACAATCAGAAGTATCGTATTGAAAGAATAACTTGGTTTAATACTAGTCGTAGAACCTTTTTATCTCCATTTTCATAGGCAGCTAAATTCTGACGATGTCTGTCAACTCCAAGGTCAACAAATCACATCTGTAATAATATCCTTTCTTGGTTGTTCTAATTATGCTTAAATGTACTGACATTGACCTGGCTATTTTCTATTAATAAAAAAAGTTCCAACTATGTTTTTTTTTATTTGGTAGCAATACTTATTATTGTTTTTTTTTCTACTAAATTATTATTAATTATTTTCTTTTTTTGTTTCAGAATTCGTTTTTTCAAGGTACTGCCCCAGTATTATCGCATGTGCGAGCGTAGCATCTGCTTTGTGTGGAGTAGGATGGACCTATAAGAGTGGTCGTACTCTAGAACAACTTTTGCAGAGACTGACTGCAATTACAAACATAGAAATGGTAAATAAAACTTAATACGTAATAAACAAATTTTCCAAATCTGAAAAAGCCGAAAAATGATAAATTGATTTGAGGCTGGCCATAGATGCATCCTTTAAAAACACACTGAGGACTGACCTATTTTATTTTATTGCAGGATTACGTAAAGGAGTGCCTTAACAAAATAGACCAGATGATCAAGGATTCTTCCGCTCTGCCAGGTGAGGAACTGAAATCTCCAAACGGTACAGCCAGACCGGGAGAATTTACTCCTCCACCAATGGACAAAAACCAAGAACATACCACAGCTTTAACCCCTACAGATGTGCACGACATTCATTTTTGACACAAGAAATAAATGTTCGCCAGTGATAATATTAGAATACCTAGAGCTTCCATAAACATTTTTAAAATTTAAATGTGTACCTTAAATAGAGACGTATTTTTTAATAATTTTTTTCTGCGCGTTGTGAATCGGTTAGTATGTGTATCAAACACCACGACGGTGGTGGTTGTTTTTGTTTAAATATTTTGTGTGGATGCAAGCGCTAAAGCAGAATAAAGTTGAAGAAGGAGAGAAGAATAAAATGAATGATGAAATGTCATGAAAAACTTCGGGGGAAGGCAATAAATTACGCTTTAAGTGAGAAACAGTAGTTGGATATTTTTTTTTGTAAAGTAAGTGCGGACTGGAAAAATAATATAATATGTATAATACACTGTACACAAATTATTAGTTACTCGTAATAGCGTCCATCTCTAATTTAAAACTTTATGAAGAGGTGGTGGTAACTATATATAACGGTTACAGTATATTAAATTTTTTGAAATAAAAAAATTCTGGCCCACACAATTGTAGGCAGCAATTTGTACACCGATAAATGACATATCTTGCATAATTATTGCATTGTTTTTTATAATATGCGCTTCGTTTAAAAAAACAAGGTAATATATTTAATTTTAACAAACAATTATCTATTATTATAAAATCCTTGAAATTGAATGAACAGTTTTTTATTTAAATTCAAGGCTTTGCTCTTTAATGTTCCAAAATGTTCCATATTAACTGTTACTTTTCTATCACCTTTACTCTAACTTTTAGAGATGGACAAATTCATTACCATCAAAATTTTAGGTAAAGTAATGATATATTATAAAAGAGTGTCCTCAAAGACGATAACGTGTAGTTCAAAATAAAATAATTTGTCTATTTAATACTGTGGACAGAATGTGCAATAATTTTAATAATTTTAGTTACCAATTTTCATGGTACATGTAAAGTTACAAATTAATGTTTCTATCAAAATCATAGACACATTATAAAATCATATATTTATATTATTTTTAAATAAATAAATAAAAGTTTTATGCAATGTTGTAGTATAACAAAAAAAATTTCTTAGGGTTTAGGGTGACATTATTCCAGTCCGTAGTTATTAACACCCCTACACAAGGGTGGTCATTATAAAAATCGAACCCCTTTATAGTCATTTGTACATACACAATTTTTTTGGTTCCTTAAACTGATTTCTTCATATCAGTTGAATAATAGTTTTTAAATTATTTACCTAAATATTTACATTGTAGCAATTCAATCTGTTGCACAATTCTGAAAAATTACCATTTATACATTAAATTCATAATAACGTTATTAATCACATTTTGGAATCTCAATCAGACCACATATCGAAAAATACAATGCCAGATAAAATTGTGCAACAGATATTGAATCAAAGACTGTACTATTAGCAGGTGTGAGTTCATAAGAAGGATTTTAAAACATTGTTATTAGTATACATAACAATCTAGCACTTAGCCTGTAAAACCGGATATATCGACTTTTCAAAAATTTTGAATTTGAACATTTGAAAATATTCGAAAAGTTTATATATCTATTACTACAAGACAATTCAAAAGTAATAATGTTAAGCAACTTATTACATTTTTTTGAAATAAAATCATCATTTTGGAATTTTTAACAAAAAAAATTGGATATATCTGATTTTGCACAGATATTAGGTTTGTTCGTAGAAGGAATTTCCAATCGATTGGAAATTTGTCAAACTCTGACATTCCGTTTGGGATTCGTTGTAAATCGATTGGCAATTTTTGTTGTACGAACTATGGAGGGTAGAAGTAAGGAGAACCGTCTCTGTGTATGACAAAGTGTCCGTAACAGCGCGTCCAATAAGGGTGGCGCTGCGGCACCTTAGGATACTTTTTAAAGAAAGCGCCAAAAGTGATTAGAATAAGATAGATAAATAAACAAGGTGAATAGTTGAATTTTTTTATACGGGTATTTTACTAACTACTTTAGTCATGAAAATTTTCAAATATTTAAACTCAGCACACTTCACTCCGTCTACAATAACTATGTTCATATTAGATTTTTTTGTACGCCAGCGCTACTCTGGCAGATAATTGAAGCTTTATTGTCAGTATACAGCTGGACACTTTTTCAACTCTCCCCCCCCTACAAGACGGTTCTCCTTAGTACCTCCATAGTACGAACGGGTAAAAAATTGTGACAATTTGACAGTGATATCTTTGATAAAAATAAGCTTGATCACTTGGAGAAAAGCTGAAAAAAAATAAAGAATGAGTAAATAATTTTGTAATGACTGTGTCATTCTTCGAACAAAGGATTTTTAAATCACCAGCTGTCAAATTGTTTCTACGAACGCTTTTTTTTAAATGCGCATGCCTCTGACAGTTTCTGATAGTTTCTGACTGTTCTACGAACAAACCTATGGTAAATTTTACACACAAAAATAATTCATTTCATTCAATTATTATATGTATTGCACTCTCTTCGTCCAGGCAATTGCATGCCTCGCCTTGAACTTTTTGGGTTTCATTATTTTTAGGTTATTGCCTAATAAGTTTTTGTACCATGAACGGTCTTTTCACCAAACTTCCCTAAAATGGTTTTTCATCAAGTGGATCAATTTTTTTCTTTTTACCTGGAATTGAGTTACCCAATGGCTATTTAGCTCGACGTTGTCATCGGATATTTACCAGCGACTCCCTTGTAGTGTCGGCTGATGATGTGAAACGGTCAGGATATATACGGTTTTGTTTACAAAATTTGGATATTTTGCTCCAAAAAATCGAATTTTAATTTGGATTTTCAAGAAGATATATAAAGTTTTGGTCAAAAACAGATGCATGGGTCGATAGATCTCGCGACTAAAAACCCGAAATCAACAAAACACAATTTTGTAAAATATCCGATTTTGCACGCAAGCTCCTCTCATAGTCTCTCGTGCCGACTTTAAATTTAATGATATTTACGTTTTTTTATCTTTTTCTTTCTTTTAATTAAATATTGATTTTTATTAGATAACAAAAATTATGACTATTGGTTTTAAGCAGAAAGATGTTATTTTCATTAAAAATAATTATCTATGAAAACTTACGAATATTTTAGAATCAGCGATAAAAAGTATATGTAATTATAAACCTATAGTCTCAGTGTTATAAACATAATATAACGGTTTAACTGTTATCAAGTATACAGTGGGAAACTTGATAAGAACATTTCCCTTGAAAGCAAATCGCAAAAATCCCAAGTAGTTGGTTTCATTTCTCGTTTAACGTAAATAAATTGTTTAGTTTGTGTCGTCGGATACACAATTTTCAATAAAAAATAAAATCCTGGTAAAAGTGGCCAAGATAAAGCTTGAAACAATTTTCAATTTTCTGTCTTAACCACTAAATAATCAAATAAAATGTGGCGTAGAGTGGAAACGTCTATCTATGGATAAATACCTTATCTGATTATTGTAAATTAAAAGGGAAACTGATTAAATTCAAAAGAAAATGGCATAACTAGAGATATATTAACATATAGGTATAACTAGTATTGTATAACCGTATATTATTACTTGAAATAATATTTTACTATATTTCACTTTATAAATATGGCGCCTTCAAGTGGTCACTTTTACCAAGACAATTTTTTTTCCTAAAGGTATAAAATTAATAGTGTACAGACAATAGAGATCGGTTTATTGGTCCATCCGGTATATATAAAATTCTAAATTAACGAAAACAGTGCAATACATCTGACTCCCCAGTTTTCTCAAAAAATATCTACATACAAAATATTCATTTAACAGCAATATAATTTTCCTTTTTTATATTCATGTTCTTCGCCCTCCACAAGCTGACTTCAACTACCTACTTAATTTTCCCAATAGTTTTTCTGTTTTTCTTTAACGGTGTATTAAACTTCATTGGTCTTAATAGATTGTGGTGTTGGAATTTGTGCAAAGAGTTGAAGAATGGTTCTAAATAGTTTACGAAAGTTATTTTGAAAAATGGTGTAATAAAACTATTATTGTAATTGTTTAAATCCTATTTTATGCACTTATACCTTTATATACGACTTAACTAACATATATGATGAATTAATTGTACAAAAATATTTGTTTCAATTATGTTTACAATAGGTTAAAGTATTTTTTGCAATGCAATACTTCATTATATTATGTACTTTATCAAATTGACTCGTCCCTTAAATTTGTGGATTATTGTATAATTATAATGTGATTACTTTTAAAATATTTTCTAATTAATTTTATGTGATTTTTTTGCAATGTATATGTATAACACAATTAGAAAATACTCTTGTCCGATGATATATAGACACTTTTTTCAAATTTTGATCAATAGTTGAAATATATATTTAATTACATTTTGAATTTTTTTGTATAAAGTTGGCTCTTTGTACTAGCACTGATAAAGCACTAGAACTGGAACTAAACTAGTGTAAGCAAGAACTTAAGAACTATGTTGTATTTAATGAAATTTCAGATTATCCAGTAATTCCATTTTATACTACAATAAGTTCTATCAATTATTTACTCACTTCAGAGAGAACCACTAAATCTGGTGAAGTGAACTGATGTATGTACATTAGTTCACACACCCATTTTCCTACAAGAGAATTAATACATTTTGTCTAGATTTATCTGGTGGACATACATAGTATTTTTAATATAAAATTACATAGTTGTTTATTGTACATATCAATTAAAAAGACTTTGATCAAAATATGAAAAACACTAGTGAGTACGTTACATTAACTGACAAGAGTCCTAAATGAATTAGATAAACAGAGCCATATTATTTAAGTACCTAATATGCTTTTATGCATAGTTATATATTTTACTATGATAAATTTGCTTATAATTATTGTAAATAATTGTATATATTTAAAATCATCATGTTCAACCACAAATCTCACTGCCAGTGTAGAATTACATACCACATTTGTTTATTTGCTCATTTTACATACAATAGTTCAATTTTATATACCTCAATTGCAGTTCCATTCAATCAACCTATCAATAGTTTTTATTGTACAGTTTTTTCAAATGTGTAATAATCATATTATATATGCTTTTATTTGTAAATAATTATATATCTCTAAGAGAATTTTTATAATATAAAAATATTTACAACATTTTGCATTTTTATTTATTAGGGTGACCTCTCTTTAAAAGAGATAGCTGAAATAAATTGGCCAAATATTGAATTGTGGAATACCTTATAGCTATAGTGAATCTTATTCAGTGAATACCAGAAAATAGTATCTTGAAGTAGGTTGCGAAAAAACGACTTGGTATGGATTCATGAACATTATGGCTTATGGCTAACGAATAGATGAAAAGAAGAGATGTCAAACCGAAAATGCAACGTCATAAGCTGCGTTCGTTATTTGCGTCCGATCAATCTTTTTAGTCTGAATCGTTCGTTTATTACATCTAGAGGTAGGGGATGTAAATGTTTGCTCGGCATATTTTGACCGACGAGAAAGATTAATCTGTGTATCTGTGATGTAACTATAAATCTTCTTTTGGCCGTTACTACGTGTAATCTTGCATAACTTTAATAAAATCAATCATGATATATTTCATTTGCACAGTGTATTATAACTATAATCAACAAGGAGGTATGCCACTGAGCAGGCATTAATGCATGTTTGGTTGCATGCCTATTAGAGATGTAACTTTCTAGTAGAACATCGATATCGAGATATTACAGTGCCAAGCGAAGTCACTACAAAAATATATTCCATAGACCTCCACCATTTCTAGTGAGTAATTTGTGCCATTTCTGATTCTGTGCACACCATAGACATATAAATTTTATAGTTTTATGATATTAACCTAACTTATCAAAATGTTGAATAAAAATTGGAAATGAAATATTTAAATATAAAAATACCTGTAAGAATAACCATAAATATAATTCCTATACGTTTTTACTCATTTAAACCGCAATGGAAAGTTCTATTTTTTGGAACGGATCAATTTTCTTTATATACTTTAAAGTTACTTAACAACCACTAGTAAGTTCTTATTTAAATTTCAAACTAAATGATAAGTATTTTTATTTTAGCTCTAAATCTGAATTAATTGAAAAGCTTGATATAGTTACTAGCGTTAAGAAAAATGCTAATGTAGTTCAGAAATATGCAGAAAAATGTAAGTTGCCAATATACAATTGGCCAAATGTGCCCGAGGAAAATGTATATGATGTGGGACTGGTAGTTTCATTTGGATATCTAATACCAGAAAAAATCATAACAAAGTTTTCTTAGTAAGTATTTTATATATAATATATTTAAATTTATAAGATTTATATACATTGTAGTGGGATTCTGAATGTTCATGCAAGTCTTTTACCAAGATGGAGAGGAGCTGCGCCCATTATTCATGCCATAGCAAATGGTGATAAAGAAACAGGTATTACTATTATGAGAATTAAACCATTCCATTTTGATATTGGTGAAATACTCTTGCAAGAAAAAGTTCCTATTGGAGATGACATGTTAATGCCTGAATTACATCAGCAGTTAGGAGAATTAGGAGCAAAGTATTTAATAAAAACTCTAGAAAACCTACCAGAATATATAAAATTTGCTAAATCTCAAGCTCCAGATCAAATTACTTATGGTGAGTTAAAAAACCCTAATGGGATACTTTTGTGTTTATCTTTCTTGTGGTATTTTTAGCACCAAAAATTACAACTAATTTTACAACTATCAACTGGAACCACATGACATCTATTCAAGTGTATAACTTACATAGAGCATTAAAAGGATATTTACCACCAGTTTCATCTTGGCAAGGAATTCCAATCAAGTTAATGGAAATAAAAGTTAGTAGGGACAGTTCTGAAAGTTGTGAAGGCCTTTGTCCAGGTTATGTGAAATATGACAAAAGGACCAAGCGTTTAAAAGTGTTATGTGCAGATAAAAGTTTTGTAACTGTTGACAGTGTTGGTATTTTTGGTAAGAAAATTATGTGCGCCACTGATTTTAGTAATGGATATATGAAAAAAGTACCCTTAGAATCTAGATATTTCAAATAAATTTTTTTTCTTTATCTAATTGAATTCTATTTTACCTGTAAAAATCCCAAAATAGGTCAGTAACTTACAATTTTTTATGAAGAATAAATAATCTATATCATACAGTTCTGATGACGGCAGCAACAGTTTATTTTTAAATGAAACACCTCCTTTTTTCAATTCATGAATTTTTCTTTTTGAGCTGATCCCAAAAATATATAACAAATTGATACAAATTGGTACAAGGTGGACAAAAATGCCAAAGTTGTTAATGATAATTTATTATTTGCATTGACCACAAAACAATGTCTACATGGTAACATTTTATAGCATAGTGTAGTGGGTATTGTTCTGCATCTCCTTCCTGACTATTGCTTTTTGGTGCCATTGTTCACATAGGCGTGCGCAGACTTTTTTATTAGGGAGGGGCCAGATATCAAATCGGAATCTTTTGATGAAAAAACAAAGAGCCGTGCCCACCGAAACATTGCTTTTGCATATTGCCGCCCTTCAATTTCTCGCAATTCATTTTAAGAATGAAAAACCGCTCCCTCGTATCATTGAAAGAACGTTGAAATTCATAAATTATAAAATGTTTTCAATAGACTGATATTTTGAGGAATTGGGGTGGACCGATTAGGGTGGGCTATGGCCCCTGTAGGCAAGCCCATGACTGTTCATACATTGATATTTTGTGGTCTTTGCATATGGCACTGTTTCATCCAACTTTAATTTTGATTAGATCAATTTCAGGTATTTTGCAGGTAAACACTCGGGTTAACATGCTTGTTCAAATAAAAAAAAAA
>CAJUYH010000246.1:62423-77283 GCA_910591685.1 Galerucella tenella | reverse complement strand
TTTTTTTTTTTTTAACCAAGGAGAGAGTTTCTATTCACATTTATCTATATATGTAATGTGGATGTACGTGTACGATGGAATGAACATTTGGTATATAAATTCAACTCGGAGAGAAAAGTGCCTATCAGGGGCGGCCGCGGTTAGCGTTCAACTTCCTTAGGATAAATTCACTTACGTGATCCGGATGAGGTCGACGATTTGCGCTGTTATTTACAGTAAGTTAAGAAGTCTGGGAATAGTATGAGGTTGGTGAAGTCAAGTTGACTCGAACCAACAGGCCAACTTTCAATGTATATACTCATTTAGTATGCCGAAACCTCCTCTCTTGCTCCCTCCATCTTTTTTCCACTGCATCCATCTCAAGCTTTTCCATTCTCTCTTTACTACAAAGTCAATCGAAGTTTTCTCAGCTGTATAAAAAAGAAAAAAATAAACTTTTACTATATAATACAAGTGGAGGAAGGAAAATATTGTTTGCCGGTGTGCCAGTATTTTTTCTTGCATTCAATTAATCTCACGATTTAACGGTGAAATTAGTTATTTTTATTATTGTATAGTTGATTTTATTTATTTGTTTTTTGTTCGGTTTCGTAAATTAATTTTCATGTAATAAATTGTGCGATTTATTTCACATTTTTTTTTGTTACTCACTGGTTGCTAATATTGAGAATTAATTTTCTTTTAGTGATTTTCAACTGTTGGCAAATTATATGGAGCGAAACGTCCTGAAGCAGTTGCAATAAATCATCGCGTTGGAATTTTTTTTTTTTCGTTTTTGAGGATATTTCGTTGGCTGATTAGACAAACGCGACCGCCTATTAATACCACATTGTGTTCAATGAAGCTCAAGTATTTATTATTATTATTATTATTACTTTTTTTTTCACTAAATATATATGAAATGTCTGAGTTTCATGATAGTATATCATAAAGTAAAATATTGCATGACTTCACATCATATAAAAATATATTCTTTCTGGAAAAGAATATTTTGAATGTCATAAGAATAATAATGATAGAATAATATTATAATTCTATTATTTTTCACACACTTTTAAAATATTTCTATATACACTATTGCAATTCACTCCTATAAAATCTAATCATGTAAGAAGTCTCTGTATATTTTACTTTGTCATATTTTTCGTGTGAGTTCTCTCTCGTATTCTTCTCTTATTATTTTTCATCACGCAGTGAATGAAAAAGTATCGGTTTCGTCGGATTTTTTTAATGCCAAAATGATGCATAGAATTGTATTTTTTTACAACAATAAACAGATGAACAGATAAAGATAAATTAATATGAATATTCACTAAAACGGTCATCTCCAATGATATGGACCAAAAGAAAAAAATAAAAAATTTATAGAAAGTTAAATGTTATCGTGGATAATAATAAATTGTTATACAAAATTTTGTTTCGACTACTGATCTGGCGTAAAATAACAATATACGTTTTCGTGGGAAATACATTCATTACAGTGAGACGAAAAAAAAATATAAGCTCAATAATCTCAGGCCTCTCCTTGAAAAAAAAAAAAAAAATCAGAAATTTTGCAAATGCCATGAGAATATATACATTCCATTCTTATGACTTATAACGTGACATCGATGTCAACAAACCGTGCTAGGTAATATCTGTTATTGTAATACAATTTTATCTTTGTGAATGTATATATATATATATATATATATATATAATGAATCATTATATATTATTTTTTTCATTATTAAAATTATCCAAATATATAAATTATAAAAAATTATTCAAATAATTCGATACGATCAATAAAACAACTGTGATGAAATGTACCGGGTGCATCTATTTGATAACATTTTTTCATTGAATCCATCCAATGAATTTCATCACTTGACAAAACAAAAATATTCAATTCAATTTCATGAAAACCCAATCGTAGATAAGTGGCCATTCGTATCTTAAACAAATAATCTCATTTCATCTTTTGTATCCAGCTGTAAAAACACGAGAACGAAAAAAAATTATCACATTACAATCATTCATTGGGAACCAAAAAAAAAATTAAAAAAAATAAAAATTTATTCTGAATTATGAAATCATCAAATATTCGATAAATTTATTACTCACGATTGGGACACATTTGCCTGATATAAAATTTCATCATACTATTGATATACTAATATTAATAATAATAATAATAATAATAATACAAATAATAAGAATAATTGTGAGGCAAAGTTCGGTTTATTATGAATGCGTTTGTGTTAGAATGTGGTATATGAATGTACTATCTCAATTGAAGACAGCATTAATATATATACTCATACACTGACTACCAACAGTGTGCGTATTATAGTTGGGGTATACGTGAGGCCTTAGATGTGATTTAATGCAACAGTATCACACGGGTGCTCTCCTATGATAAACACATTTGTGTATAATACACGTTAAAAAATTAGAATTCAATCACAAGTGATGTTTAATGCGAATGAAAATATAAATATATCAATTATTAATCTGTCGTATCACAATTAAATTTTCATATAAAAAAAATATCATTATTGCATTTATTTTAATGTATATTATTTTATGCATATAAAATTTGTGTTTATGCAAATTAATAATTTTTTGTATTATATAGTGTTTGTAATTTTGTGCGGGAGTTCGTGTTTAATTTTGTAGCGTAAATTTTTCATATACCGACAGGCAAAAATAAAAATGAATAGAACAATTGACAATGATAATGAAACAAAAGTAAGGTTAAGACGGACTAAAAGCGTAACGAGAGCAGAGCAAATACAACGTGCGGATTATATGGTACGACGTTCGCAACCCGACAAACCGTAAGTGAAAAAGGAATAATAATTAAATAAACAATTGCGCAAGGGGAAAAATAAAATAAAAATAAGAATTTCATGAATACGACAAGAGAATTATTAAGAAATATTCATATGCATACACTGCTGTGTGTGAATATTTTTATTCTTACGTTTTTATAACAACCGGTTGCATGTATATAATTAGACACACGTGTTTTTTTTTTTATTTTTTTCCAATAATTCATAGAAGAAACTGTGTCGTGACTTTCATGTCACAATCAGGGATTTTTTTTTTTTTCGGATGTGTTGTCAAGACTTAATGAGTGTTATATTGGCACGTTGTATCGAAGGTACATAGTCCTTGTGAGAGCGATTGTGAGTGATAAGTATACGCATGCGCCCACACATCCACATTTATCATTTATTTCTCACTTTTTCTCTCTTGTGTACATTCGATCACAAAAAATTCCTCACTCCTCCTCACTCCATACTCCACTATCCACTATACAGTAGATATTAATCGATAAAAAAAGTCAGCTGTTGGTAGACATATCTATATTCACACATCATTATGGCGCGAAAATTGAATTTGAAAATAATTTCTATAATTTTTCATTAGGAAAAAAAATATATATATGCATATAAACAATGATTTTTAATCAATTTTTAGTGGTATATACTTATTTTTATTTTATGGAGTAATTGAATTAAAGTGGACACGATATATATATATGTGTATGGTGTGTCTCCATATCCATTTTGCTGAATGTGCAACGCTTATTATTAACCACCACTGTCCTGAATTAACCAGCCAAATACTCGAAATCCATGCACGAACACCACATATGGCTTACGTACAACGGAACAGTTAAATCCTATCCCTTATGTAAATTAAAGCAAATGCAGATTATTCGGTTCTCAGCAAATATTGTATTTGACGTCTAACACCAGCCAATTCCTTTTATACATTTGTAATCCACTTAAATTCAAATACCATTGTACCATTGTCTCGACAAATAAATCATTGTGGGAGGAATGTTGCTATTTTATTTTTCAAATCCGATTTATTTTCAGTTTATACATTCATTTATCTGATGGTGTTGATGTGATTATCAGCGACACATATCAAAGTTAATTTATATCAAAGAACTTTGAACATGTATTATAGCATTAATTAAATGCACACATACAAGTTTGCTCTTTGATCAGTCCGTGGAAAATTATGGTTTCTCTCAATATACGTCAAAATTTCTTGCACTTGGGACGTTTATATTCCTTCGTTGCTACACTTTGCCAACACTTCCATCTTGTGGCTGTAGTTTCAGTGATCGTTAACACTATGTTTGTTGAGTTTCTCATCCACAATACCGACACTTTGCCAAAATTCCCTGGCACTTGTTTTAATATTTACACATAAATTTACGCAATAATCGTAAACATTTATAAATATGTATATAGATGTGTGTGTGTGTGTGTGTTTTAATATGATTATTGACGTATTATGTATTTTAAAGTTTGGCGCGCTAGTGTAGCTGTAGCGCCACCGTGCGCCGGCGTCATTGAACTACGATACTGCGACCAGAGAGAAGAAAGATTTGAAAAGGCCACAACAAACTGAAAGTGAACATCAAGCTTGCAATTCAACAGCGAAAAGTTATAACCGACCAAGTCAACAATCGTAATTACGTGCGGTGGCCACTCATAGAGAACTTTTGAATCCACTAACTGTTGGCAAAACTTCGCTCAATCTCTCACTCACTCATTTCTCATTCTCATTCTCTTTCTCATTTCCACTTTCGTTAAACTATCACGCGGCTTGAGAGGAAACGTGCTTCACCAACTTTTTCTCTTCACGTAGAAGATAAATTCCAACGCCGGATGATTTTTGATCGTGAAAATTCTCATTTTGAGGTTATCATCATGAGAAAAGTTTTATACTTGAAATCAAAGTGTCATTTATTATCACAAAAAAAAAAAAAACAAAAAGAAACATCGCAATATAATTAGAATTTTTATCTGCGATTTAATTAATAATAAGAATTGATTTCATTGTCAATTTCACCAATCATATTCCGCTTTTACGATCATTTTTGTTTCATTGATTTAACAGTTGGATATTTTTTCATTTATATATACTTTCAATCAAATAAGTTTTTATAAATTACTTATAAATATACATTGGCAAATTTTTCATTAACATGCACGGTTGCTTTATCAACGAAATATAATTTTTATTGTAACTTTTATGAGAAGTAACATATAACTTTTGATTATATCCACGGGAAAGAGGAAGAGAGAGAGAGAAATTTCTCTTATTATAACTTGGATTGAGTTCATCTTTCGTGATATCTGAAGTAGCTCTTACATCTGTACTCGTAAAAAAAAAAAAAAAAAAATGCCAGCAACGGGGCGGAAAAAAAATCCTTATAAAATAGTAATGGAAAATGAAAAATAATGAAACAATTGCGGAATTCGTCATAAATTTTATAAGGATTATTATGTTATTATTGTTTCATTTTATTCTTATATTTTTTGGATATACAATTTTACTTGTGATTTTGTGAAAAAAATAATGACAACACTGTAGGAGTTGTTGAGTGAATGACAAATAAGATTTAAAAAAATTATAATAAATACATAAATAATAATAGTAATCCTGACAATTTAACACGTAGATAATAAAACCAGCGCGAATTCGCTCTCATGTTACCCAAGGAATATTAATAATACCGTTGAGATGACGAAGTGGCCGCGACACAGAGCGTTGTCGGTCTCGTTGCGCAAATGCAAATATATGTGACCCAACTGCTTAAACTTCCGCCCATCTTCACTCCTATCTACTTCTACATACTCATATTTACATACATGCCACAATATATATGTAGATATAGCGCGAGTTATATCTGAATTATCATAATAATCGTTGTGAATTCAATTAATCAAATTTTCTTCATTGCAAATTTGTGCTCATGACACTATTCACATTTATTACTCTTTTTATTTTTTTCTTTTTTTTCTTACAGTTTGGATAATTTGCATTATGAAAAACTTTTGATTTAATTATTCAAACATATTTTATGGCATTCATAATTTTCATTATATCCTTTTCTTTCTGTCTTCTTTAATTCTATTGCATTTCAGCACTTTTTTTTTTTTTTTTTTTTGTCAATGTTTGACTAAGTGAAACAACTGTTTTTTAAAGATACATTATTAGTAGAAGAATAGAGGGAAGAAAAAAATCTTGAGTCTTCAGGTATCAAGCTCGTCTACTTCTTTGAATATCTATATGTATATATACTTAGCTGATTTTGAGTGGAAGACACGATAATGACGTGCAAACATGAGCGCCACCCGCGTCAAGTGCCAAGACTATATCGCGCGTAATTTGAAACGCTCTGTCGTCTTCTTCTTTTCGTCAATTTTTTATTCTCCATTTACCATACCAGTATTACTCTACGCCTGTGCTCTTTTACCTTCTATATACCCTGGCTAACTACACATCGCTATTTTATATATCCGCTTTTCATTTTACCCTAGCTCCACTCATCGCCCTCGTCAGCATCAGCTCCGTTTTACCCTGTCGCACCTTTTTTTTTCCCACGTTATTTTTTCATTTTATTTTATCTATTTATTTTTTGTTTTTGCACTGCTATTTTTCTCTTTTGTATATGCCTGTATTATTTATATTTATATACACATATATATTATATGTATATATAAACAAACAAACCCTTTTATTTACTCACGTCAATGTTCGTTTTTATTTTTTAATTCCACATATTTTTTATTTTCTTTCAATATAGTATGTATATATATATATATATATACATATATATAATTTTTTTTTTTGATTTTACCGATTAATTCTTTGTAGTACAGTACTTTGCATAGTGCTCAATAAATAATATCAGTGTATTGTTGTTTTACAATACATTTATCTCCGTTAAATAATTTTATGTGCAGCGGTATTTATTTTATTTTTTTCTTTCATATAAAAAAAAAAAGCCGCGAAACTTATACCATTTTTTTTCATCTATTATATTTTTACTTTTAAAAATAATCAATACACTTTTCATTATTTCAACGTTTGTTAAAATATTTATAACTGTTCTCATGAATTATTTTGTAATTAAATAATGTATTGAAAATGAAGAGTAAAATTTGACATTTCCAATATTACATAATTTATTTATAAATGATCTAATATTCCAGGTCATGTCGCTTTCATTAGATAAAGTAGAAATAAAAATAGCGGCAGTTGTGATTTCTCCTGAGATAGAATTGTCAGAAAAAAATTCACCCTCTTACAATGTTGAAGTTTGCAAACATATATACATTTAAATTTATACAATTGTCCAGCTCTCAAGTTGATTATTCTTGGCGACAAGCTCCCGCGCAATGTTTATTGAGCTCGGAAAATAGTACACAACAATTCATATATATATATATATATTTATTTATTTTAAGATCACTCCAGATTGTGTTGTCAATAATATTCCAGGTTTATGTTTGTATTTATACTGCCGCCACTATTTTTTAACATCACATTCAACGACAAACTCACAACAAATGAATTGAAATTTATAAATTTTTTAATTTATTAATATATATAGCAAACAATTAATTTAATTTATTATTTTCCATTGTTTTGCAACCGCTATGATGTTACAATTTACATGTTCATTATATTCATTATTGGTAAATAAACATTTTTTTGTTTTTTTCGTTTTTCTTTTAAATTTGCAGCTGCCACCGACCGCGGGACAGTCTTTTCTCATGGAGTTCAGGCTTCGATAACTTCACAGGATTCATCAACTGGGGCTTCCTCCTTCTTGGACTTGGCGGAGTTCGACTGCTCTTAGAAAATTTTATCAAGTAATTACGAAAAAAAAAAATTAAAAATAAAAATAATAATAAGAATAATAATAATAAATAATAAAAGGACTATTTAATACTTATTTAATTACAACTTTATATAACTTTATGAAATTAATATTTTTCAATTAGTTCCAAGATTTATATCAATTCTGATATAAACAAACAAAAATATCAACAGTTTAATCATTTGATCGACAATCATTTGTTTTTTTTTCTCTCTAAATTGAAAGTAACTCATGAAAATATAAATGTTTGTTGTTCCTTCAAGTCATTACTACAATTTTTATATATATATATATATATATTTATATATTCGGTTTGGAGTGTGAGCAGTGAACATTTTTTCAAAGGCCAAATTAACAAATAAATTAAAATGAGAAAATTCAATTATCTCATTATCTATTTAATCGTTTATTGAACAATCGTAAACTCAAACGCATAGATAAAATTTACCAAGTCATTCAATTTTATTCACAGTCTTATTGGAAATGTGGTCGATTGACACAGTCCTAATTGCTTTTTAGTTCAGCGGAAATTAAAATGCGCTGTGAAAGATAATTGCTTATAGTGTGTCTGCGAAAGGTGAAACGAAATCAGTGATGCGTTTGCACATTGAAATTGCCAATGATATATATATATAACGTATATTTACCTTCGGGATTTTGATTGACGCAATAACCTACTCTTCCTTTCTCTCTCTCTCTCTCTTTCTCTCACACTCCCTCTCGACGTCTCTTTCATTCTTTTTGATTGCCAGTTCAATATCTATAGCGCAAAAAAAAAAAAAAGAAAAAGAAAAAAACAAACAAAGCCAATAAGAAATATAAAAAAAGAAATAGAAATAAAAAATGAATATCGAATTGGTTCCGAACGCAATTTAATATTCCGCTATTTACCGAAAAAATTTATTACCATGAAAGGCTGTGTGTGTGTGTGTGTATGTGTGTGTGACGAGCGGAACTAACTCACTACTTATTTAACTAAACTTAAAAGAAGTAAAATAACTCAATTTATATTTGTATAATTTTTTTTTTCGTTTTTTCCTTATTTTGGCTTTAAATTTAGTTCAATTAATTTGAATAATAAATACGTATATATAAATTGCAATAATAATAACTCGCAGTATTTTGTTATTCATATATTAATAAAAAATAAATATGAATATAATAATTATATTAAGTTTTTTAATTTTTTTTTTTTTAATTTGTCTAATTCGTGTGATCTTATGATTATGTATTCATGTTGATGTATATAAATCGTTTAAAATGCAAATCTTGGGTTATATTCTGTGTTGTTATAACGATAGGGAGAGATTCTACGTCGACTTTGTATATACATACGTACATATATAAACATATATAGATATAATGTTCTTGATACAAGTTCTCGTTGAATTGCACAAGCCTATGACAACATCGAATCAATTAAATTGAATAAATATTGATTTTGAGCTTTAAATTTAAATTACTATATACAGATGGTTAATTTTGATGCGTCAACAATTCGCTTTCATGAGATAACTCCGTTTGATTATAACCACAAAGTAAATACTATATATTCATACTTATTTATTTATTTATTCATTTGTTTATTTATTCATAGATAAAATGTTGATTGAATGAAACGAGAGGAAAATTTTTATAAATATGATTGAAAAAAAAAAAAAAAGAAAAAAAGAAAAAAAAATGGTAGCATAGCAGTAATATAGAAGAAATTCAGGAATACATATGAAACATTTATGTTTCAATAATAATATCCATTTCTCTATTGTCTATGTAATAAATATATAAAAGAAAATATTTATTGTTATTATTTATTATAACATTTTTATTTTCTATTATTAATTGCTGTTGTAGATATGGAGTCAGGGTGGATCCACGAGAATGGTTTTTCTTTCTAAGTGGAAAGAATGATGGCAATGAGGAGTATCCATCAATTTTATTAATTTGCTGTAAGTACACACATTTCTTTTCTCTTCATTTTGTTATTTTTATTAACATTTATATTTATATGTCAATATATAAAAATGCGGAAATTGCAGTGCTCAGTCTCGGTACATATAAATAAATGCCAATACCATAATGATTATTTTATTGGATCGCAAGAACAAAAGTTGAAAGCGAAGAAAAAAGTGTAGAAAACAAATAAATGGATACGAGAAATACTGCGGAATTTGTTGAAGAATGTTTTTCCTATTTTTTGTATATCGATATATATATATATATATATATTGAAACACAGTTTTTCAATACTTCCTTTACACGATTCGAATTGTCGATTTGTCTCAACCATTCTACCGATTCTTTACACGTTGTTTATATTGACTTTAGTTGATAAATAAACGTCCATACCTTTGTCAATGTACTCAATCACTCTGTATACACATACGACATGTGTTTACATATGCATAACATTGCGAAAAGAAATATATCATTGGTGTCAACCCAACCAGCAACAAATAACAAAACTTCCACAATTAATTTTATTTGCCCATATTCTTTCACGATATTTTTCCAAATTCATTTTATTTTATTTATGTGCAATTTTCTCTCTCATCTCCCACTTCTTTTCTTCGACGTATTTTTTTTAATTTCATTCCGGCTTCATCTTCATCTTCTCGCGTTGTATCACCACTACCACCACACCCATCATTCATTATATATATATATATATATATATAATTTCTATTTTATTTTATTTCATTTTTATTTTTATTTTTCTTTTTATCATCTTCCAACACTCGCGCACTCGCCGCAGATTCCAACCCGTACTATTTCCACTCGTTTCTCTTTTATATCCCGCGCCGTCTATGTCGATCGTGCGTCGACAACGGATAAAAAAAAAATAACGACACGACACGAAATGAAACGAAACGAAAGATGGGGAAAAAGAATATATATATAAATATATATAAATCCCTACTGAAGGGCAAAAGAACACAAACGGAAAAAGAGTTAGAGACAAGTCGACGTCGAGTTCCACGTATTTCTCTGGCATTTTGAAAAAAAAAAATAAATAAATAAATAATAATAATAATAATAATAATAATAAATAGATGAAAAAAAAAGATAAATAAATCCCAATAACATTTCCAACAACGCGTATACACACAGATATATATATATATATATATATATATATATATATATATAACAGATGGAGGGAATGTTGTTGAATTGGACGAGTCGAAAAAAGAAGACAGAAAACATATTCCATAAAAAAAAGGGGGGGGGGGGAATATAAAAATATGGAAAAATAAAAGAAACATATTTTTTTCTTGGCTTTCTTTTTTCTTTTCTACTAATACTCTTTGTACATATTTACATTTTTTCTGTTTTATACATTGGAATATGTGTGTATTAGTGTGTGGATGGTAAAATATTGCGTAGAGATTTTACATGTAGCATAAGAGGATAAAATTTATTCCATGTATATCACTCATTGCGTAATTTCTCGGTCTCTGCCGCTATGTAATAGCGAAAGCGAAAATTGTAGCGATTAATTTTGCTTTAATCTCTTTCGCATTTCCATTTTCTCTGACTGCCATCCACCAATTCATCCCTATATATTTTATATATGAAAAAAAAAAAAAAAAAGAAAAACAGAAGGGAAACAATATATATAAATAATATATTTTAATATTTGTTTTTTTTTTTTTTTGATTATTTTATTGTTGAAAATGGCGAATGAAAATTTTTATTAATGCTAAATGGAATGGTGTGGAAAATCAACATGAATTCACATCAATTCAATATTTTATGTAATAGAACACACATTTACCAAACAGTTACATACATATATACATATATAAATTATAGTTATGGATTTTAGTGTGGAATATTGAGAGTGAGGGAGAAGAACTATGCGTTTTGTGTCACCATTTTATATTGGGAAAACGTTTTGGATGCTTTTGCTTGTGGCCATTTTCACTGTCAGTACTTCCTGTAACACCGCTCCTATCAAAACGCAAGTAAAATACATATATATATGTATATAAATAATGTATACTCCTACTGTTCAGCATGTCTCGTTATATAAACCATGAAATGTCAAATGGGTTCAATCGTTATCATGAATTTCACGGATATTGAAGCAAATAAAAAATTTGACAAAAAAAAAAAATAAATATATTTTGACGCATTGCACATTTACAGTTTTGAACATTGAATACATATATTTTCATGCTTTTTTTTTTTTTTTGTTTATTTGAGTGGGTCGGGAATGGATAAATGTACAGAAAAAAAATTTTCAGACTCGTTGAATTTCATAGAGTAAAAGAGAAAGAAATGTGAAAAAAAAAATTCCAACTTTTTCATGGTTAAAATTCATTTTTCATTTGAAATATTTGAAATTTAACCGTCGATTATCCTATCAATGGCACTTTTACACGTTACACACACACACATATACATATATATATATATATATATATGGATTTTATTATTTTATTGTTGTGTGTCGTTAACTTTATAAAAATGTTGCGTTAATAGCGCGTTATTCCAGTTGCATATATAAAACCAAATATCGAGTGAAACGTAGAAAGAAATGTGAGCACATGAAAACTATGAAATTTGACTGCATAGAATTATAAATATAATTGTATGGGAAAAGCAATGAATTTTATATTGCATACTTAACATGGGATAATGGATTGAATGACTGCCATGGAAATTTTATCGTTATTATTGCAGTGAGCTCAGTTACGTGCGATACATGTATCACCAAAATCAAATAAAACATAACAAAATAAATCACTGAAATATTATTTAAAAAAACAAAACGTTATTTGTTCTTTTTTCACATGTACTAAATATAATACGAGTATAAATAATATTTCGCGGGAATATTCACTAACATTGCATTTATTCTATAACATTAAAAGTAAAAAATAATAAAATAAACCTCACTCGATAAATAAATTTTAATAACAGTTATGTGTACATAAATTCACGAAATGAAACATGAAATGTTTCATCATTTATCCTCTGTTGTATACACCATAAATTACTTAGTATGGAGTAGTAACGTAACGATGTAGGTAGACAGAGTGGACCAAATATGAAAGGGTGAACATTATTTCATGGCAAATGCAAGATGCCAATGAGATATTGAAAGGAATAAGGATTAAGAGGGTAATGTTAACATGTAGCTATTTAATTGAATTAAGGTGTGGGATTGTGCGTACAAAGGGCTTTTCACTGCGTTGTATTTAGTGACGTACAACTGTAGCACTATTCGCCGCTCACATAACGTGAGTTTCATCCCCTTTGCAAGTACCCCAACATCATTTCTACCGCCGCCGCCGCCGCCGCCACCCAACTACCCTCTCACTTTCCAATGGCACATTGGCAACCCTCGTAAATCGTATTGAAGACATTTATTACTTTAGTGCTGGTATTGAAGGTGCCACAATGTCGTATATATCCCGTTGTTATATCTCTGCACTCTATAACTTTGATATATCTATATAATTTAATTTCAACACCATCGCCAACCCATCGTCAACACACTCACCTACATGTCAACTCTCTTACTCTTCTATTTATTTATTTATTTTTTTTCTCATCGCATCCCTTACGAAATAATTAATAAATATTTTCGATAATATTGACAGTACTGCGATTGTAATTATTTATGTTTTATATTATGTAAAAAGTTGGTGCTGTTGATTCTGAATGAAAAAAAAATAAAAAATAAACTAAGTTGATACATTTTTATTTTTTTTTTCTTTTTTACTTTTCTCATTTTGTGTTCATATGTCAGATTAAATTTTCTTATGTAAAATAACCACTAACGAAAAGTTGTCAATTATATAACCACAAGGACTGTTAACCACTTTAAAGAAGCAGTTTAATTAATGAAAAGCCACGACAACGTTGGATTTTAATGTGGTAGAATGATGATGATTATAATAATAATGATAATTTTATGTAGAAAGAGTAGAAGTTGTAGTGAATTTGGAATACTGGTAAATTCCACCATAATAGCAATATTACCTATCATCGTGTTCATAGTTCACAATTTAGAATAAATATATTATGAGATAAAATTTAATTAAATTAACTATATATACGTAATATTTATTGTAGGCAGAAGTGAATTATAAAAGTCGATGCAATTTCCCGCGGTAAATTTCATTTTCTTTATGTGCACAAAATCCATTGAGACTTTATAGAGCTGAAGCCAATAAAAGAAAAATATAATGAGTTTACAATTAATATGAAAGAAATTTCCTCATTCAATTCTCAGATATATATATATATTTTTTTTTCTTTTAGTTTCGGCAAAGTTTCAATATAAAATATAAAAGTTATACCAATAATTTGGATGCGTCTACTCAGAATGAAACGCATATTAATTCGTCAATAATTCGTGGCGTTCCATCAATGTAATTGGAAATATTATATTTAATGATTAATATGATATATCAATATGAATATTTAGATTGTTATTTTGAGCAGTTCATTACCACATTATGTAAATATCAAATACTGGTTTAATGATTGGTCGTATGATTGATTTAATATTAACATATCCAATAGCGCCATATAACAATAAATATTTTGCAATGTTCTGACCATAAATTAAATTAGTCAATGTTATAAATTCAAGAATTATTAATATTAGAAATAAATAAAATGTATTGATGTCATTGCTAATATTCAACGACCGTCGAGTAGTATGACAATATGTGTGACCATCTTGACTCCGAATTTCGATGTTATATTCAAAACGATCTAGCAGTTTTTGAATTATTAGCTAAGTAAGAATGGCGAATGAGCGAGCAGTATTTTACCGCCATGGATATGAGAGAGGGGGAAGTCAGAATAATACTCTAAATATCGGCCCGAAGTAAATGTCTCAAGAGACGATTGTACCTTGGGTCCTACGGTTATTTCCTGACACCAGATGGGACTTTAGCCCTTTTCCACTACCATTACCCGTCGAAATTCACTGCCCGAAAGCGTTTTTTTTTTTTCTTTCAGAAGAATGAAATGAAGTCATTGACACCTGCTTAATATAAAGTTGTTCATAACGATCCCTTAACTCACAAATAATTCAGTAATTGAATGACTAATTAATGATCATAATTATGATCGTCGGATAAAATGTAGACGTCTAAACAATAGTATTTCGTTAACTCCACCGAATATTTTTATAATTTAATATTGTTATAAACTATA